>JAFELO010001666.1:96549-139939 GCA_017140195.1 Eumaeus atala
ACAGCAAATGTGGCTAGCTCTATGTCTTCGCCTTTTCATTTAGTTCTCTCTGCGCAATGCGCATGCAAGTCTTAGATAATCAAATATACTAATACATTCTCCCTTCTCTAACTAACGCGGACACTCGCCGTCCTAGGCCTGCCTATAGCTTCCCTTCTCTATATCATCTCTATGATTAAACCACAACATACCACTCATCGCTCCTACCGCTAACCATCATTAATGAGTCACTATCGTACCTGTGCAAGACTCGAATTCTACCCTAACCCCGACTACTAGCTAATCGGCTGCTAGATTTTTTTTAAAACCTTATAATGATAATAATAATGATGTCCTAGCCGAATTGCGGCCACAGCAGCCATCTCTATAGAGACTAGACCAGATTAATAACTATAAGACTAAGCTGTGCAGGACATATTATAGTGCTCCAGTATGTGTGCAGGCACAAGTGCCCTCCCTGTTCCCTCATTTTTCTATTCAGATGAGATGGAAGTCCGACACGACCGGAGAGGAATCAGATACAGGACCGACGGCTTAACGTGCTCCCCGAGGCACGGGGGCACACCGCCAACGGACTGTTCTTAGAAATTTAAAAATACCAAGAAGAGTTTGGTCCGACCCAAGAACTCGAAGTCAGGACCTCACGACTGTGCTTAACATACTTACCACTAGACCAAGAGGCGGGCCAACCTTAACCCTACGAGGTACGAGTACTTAAATCAAGATTAGTATCTCTAGATACTAAACTGATTGGAATATATGACGACAGCTGCTATACTCGTATCATGTACGTATTACGCATTTATATGTACATATTTTACTGTTGCTTAGTTAATAGGTGGACGGAGTGTTTAAATTACTCAGGTGTTTTAAATGGAGCTTAAAAACTAAAGAAGTAACAAAATGGCAGAAGCGAAAGAGTTTGGGTAGGAAAGTAGATTGTGCCATTGCAAAATAGCAAACGAATGCGGCCGTTCCAGCCGGGAAAGTGAATCTAGTTCACACAAATAGTTTCCAATTTACTTCCATTTATACAAATTATCGATTACACCAAAAGACCGAGTTTATGCAGAATCTAGTGAATTCGACATTTCATTTGAAGGATATCGCCGATGAGCCATACTATTGGTCCTTCGACACAGATGGTCAGACACGATCAAAATGTGTAAGAATTGCAGGCTGTAGCAATATGCGTCTATTCCCCTAGGACATGTGTCCTGCGTGTTATGTTAAAAGTATTTATGTGACGTTTAGAAGTAACATCCAGAGGGTGGACACATCTAATAATATTTAATAATTTACGGTGCCAACCTAATCTTTTGCGACTTGTACACGAAATGTGTCATGCATTACAATGCGGCGTGAAAAATTGTCCCAAAATACAACGGAAACATTTGCCAAATAGTTAGCCAACGACTACACGACCTTGTAGAAGCATAAAATTGATAAATAATTGTCCAACCCTAAATGGTTCTGTAATATAGCCGAACAAGAGACGACTAACCTGTAAATAAAACAGTATTTTGCTAAGTAAAGACTGCTAAATTGATTTTTTGAAATTTTGTTACACCTCAGCAGTTTGAGTTCATACTCTCAGTGGCCTAAGTAATTCATAGAGTTGAGCTTCGATAATTATAAACTCATGAAGTTTGCCGACTTTATCAGGATAGTATTTAAATTGTTGTCCCCATAATGTTATCAATATAATCATAATGTTGGTATTAATTTACTTTGATTAGTCAAAGTACCAAGTTCACAATCGACGCAATACATCACAAGCACAGGCGATTTAACACATAGGCCAATAGACAAAACTAGAGAAAAGCTTTTGGATTTTTAACTATTGTTATTACTAAATTAAAAAAGAATGGTGTTTTAATTAAAAACTTAATGATTGGCGTGCTATGCTTAGAATTTAGTGAGACCCAACACAGAACGGGAATTGTAGTGGGCAAGACGATTTTGTAAATTGCAGATTTGCATGATGTAAGAAGTTTCATGTTTTATTAGTTGCATGTGGATATCATAAGATTTGTTTTTTGTTATTAAAAAAATAATCAGGAATGAGGATTGAAGGCTAAGAAATAGTTAGACATAGAATGTGAAAGTACGTAAGTGTTGTATCAATTTGAAGGCTTTCAAGCTTCAATGCTTGGGCAGATTCGAATGAAATTTGGCATACCTATGACAATCAACTTTTGGGACGAAACTAATGCATTTGAAATAATAATTAAGGAAACAGATATTGTAGATTAATTATAAGGATTTTCATTTTATTGGCAAGCATTCTCCTGGCATTAGAAATTAAATTACTAATTTATAAATACTAGAGAATTCGACTTATTCAGTAATTCTCACTGTCTAGTCCATTAGGGCTGGCGTGAAGAAGTGAGATGGGTTTGGTTAATACGGAATAGAAAAATTACATGAAATACTAGAACACAATTTTGAGAAACTACAAACTACTACGTGAAATATATAGGTATTATTAATCGCTATAGGGTAATTGTACGTCATGCGAACGGCTACTGACAGATCCGTACCCGTGACCTCCGAATATCCACTGCACTAGAGACTCGTTAGAACTACATTCAAAGCTAGTTTCTTTCACGCGGAACGCTGAAGCATCTTGATAAAAGTCAAGGTGACCGATCACTTACTCGCATTCTACAAAAGCAAAACTTACGTCTAGTTGTACATGATTGTAGAAGTCTGTTCTTGAACATAAAATCAAGAAGTACACTTGAGACCTGTCACTTTGCAATTCACTGGTTATGAAATATACTTTGCAATTGCATTGACCACGCGCGCGAAGTAAAGCAACGCAGCTACCAGACTGGTTAGCATTTAATGGAAAATATATAATTACTTATACATGTAGAAAGGTATTGATGCGAAAAAGAACAATAAAATGTCCACTCTACATAATTCGCTATGTAACATTGCAATTGCCGAATATGTGCCACGACTGTCAAGGTAAGGACAGTGTGATATGCCAAGTATATTTCTGTACAAACGAATCAAGATCAATGATAAAGAAATAATACTCACCGAGAGCTATGTATAAATTAATCCAACACGATACTGGCGCACAAGTTACGACAAACTCTACAACTGTTACACGTCCGTCTTGCACGACGGTCTTGTATCAACTGTGTTAAAAAATTTGTTTCACAGTGTATAGTGTTGGCACACACACATAGCCGGTGAAAGTGACGTTGACAGCTGTGCATGTGTGAAGGATATCACAGACTATACCAACTGTAATGACGCTTTGTCGATTGCATTTACTGTCAATTTGGTTCGGGAGTCCATTGCACGATTATTTATAGCAATTAGGTATAGGCAGGACAGATTACGCTCACTGGAAATAGTCTCGTTTGAGGAAAATCGTTCTAATCAAAATTATAGTGAATTTTCATCAAGGGTTCTTGCGGCCTTGTATCTAAAATTCTATTTCATCACTTACTCCAGCTTTATGAAGAGATCACAAGGACAATTTTTTTACGAAAAATAAATAACCGTAAAGTAGTAAATTTTTAAAACTATACTGCGCAATCTTCAGGCTTCTATCTAATACAGGGAAAAAAATAAAAGGGACCTCAAATATGCCTAAATTAATTTTCCATTTCCTTCGAATGCTTGAACCACAGTGCGTACATGGCATACGAGTATTATTATTATATTTTTATAGTGATGCCGAGGGCAAACGGAGCAGTACGATGACGACTTATAACGCCCACAAACATCCGCATAATTACTATTCCGATGCGCTGCCCTCCTTTTCTCATGCCTTCCAGTGGACCACTGGATATGCAAAAACCGCGAGATACGCCACACCGAAGATGATATATTTATAAGATGTATATGCATAGTTTAAGAAGAGCCTCAATTTCTCGGAGCCTTGGTCCAACTAGGAAACGTGGTAGAACCCAGATCCAGCCCATATTTACTCTATGAGGTATAGAGATAATGTTAAACTCAGCTAGACTATATTTTATGCAGCTAAACGGTTTGCATGTGTATTTATCTGATTGTATTAAACTCATAAGGGCTCTAATCAAATTCCATGGCCAAAGGAAAGGTAACGCACATTATCTTATCAATTTTGCTTTACAATTCAGAACAGACGCATAAATTACGTTACGTTTGGATCGAATTACGCTGAGAGCGCTTTAATGAGACTTTGTGCAAACGTACATGCAAAGAACGGGTTTTTAGTCAGCGCTGCATTTTGTTAAGCATGGTGGGTGCGTCCGCGATGCGGCACTGCGATTGGTCGGATACATGATCGCATGATGCGGTTTGTTGCGTAATTATCTGAGGCATTTCTGTTTTCTATTTCTACGAAGTCTTTGTTATCAGTCAGGTACCAGCTGAGCCTCGCAGTTATACTGCATAATGTTTAGAGAACAGAGAATTAATAAGGTTAGGTTAGGGTTCGAAAAATTATCTACTTTGTTTTTGTAAGCCGTTATAGAACAAGGCTGGGTGTTTACCTAATACTCAAAACAATTCTGACAAAAAAATTATCTTTACTATCATCATCATCATCCAGACGATTTCCAATGATGGTCATAGCCCTCCCCCAGCGAATTAGCGTGTTGCATCGCAGCCGAACCGGGCCGGTACACCAGGGGGGGAGGGGTAACTCTCGCTCACATACCACCGCTTTTAACTGACATTCATGTGTTTCGTGCGGTTTCTGAGTAACGTGGCCCACTGTAGTTGAAGAGGGAAGAAGGGCAACGCAGACAAATTACAATAGTGTGTATCGGTAGTCGTCAAAACGCTTCCGATATGTCGTATACTATAAAAAAATCATGCATAATTACATTCAGCTAAAAAATAATCCATCATGACAGGCATTTACATGTACTATGTATGTAACTCGGCGTGTGCTATTTCCATCTCATTTTCAATTTGGGCCAGTAGTTCCTAAGATTAGCGCGTTCAAACAAACTTATAATAAAAATCTCTTCAGCTTTATATTACAAGTAGAGATAAGAACAATGTAATTATTGCTGTTACGCCTCATACAAGACGTTATTTTCGGTGGCAGTTAGCAGATATTCAGGTATATTAAGTAGTGTTGAACCAGTAATAGCTATATCAAATAGAAAATAAAAAAGCTGGCCCAGGGCGTCGAGCTCGGCCAGTGTCCCTTAGCGCAAGAGAAAATCAAATCTCAAAAATCATCAAAAGACCTTAAACATCACTAAACTTTTTCAAACTTTTCCTTCTTTCTAAATTAACCTTGTCTTAGACCGATTATTTATTCCTCCTGGGTAAAGTTATGTTAGGATTACGTGTTTTCATGGCATATCACTGGACTCAAGTCTTGTGTGTCACTCCAAGCCCACACGAACCTAACGTTTTAGAGAACGTGACCAGATACACGCGCGCGTACGGCCGCGTGTAAGCTGCTCCGGGTCCTTTAACTGACGGCGCACTGATGGTAAGACCACGTTTCTATAGTTTTCACCGCGATCTTATTTGAATGTAAAGGTCTATTTACACTAGACGAGCAAATGCTCACTCTATCCGCGTATTAAATTATTCTTGTGTAAATAGTCTTAAGAGCTTTCGTTGTTCTGTATGCTCATTATCATTAATATTCTAAGAATTCTCATCCGCTAGGTGAAAACATCACTAGAGCTTCTTTTTTGGGACCTGAAGTGAAAGGGAGCGAAGAGAAGCCCAATACAGCTTCCTCTGGTTGCTATGAGTTCTCGCCGATAAGACTAAGTTTGGGGTCGAAAAGGAGTCAGACACACCACCCTCACGCAGATGGGAGATATGTATGCCAATATGATAATACTTACAATGGTTAATTTAACTATTATTAGCATGACCGGAGAGACTGCGGGATCCCTCATCCCCCAATTCTGACGTTGGGGGACTCCTCGCGCGCAGTAGCTGAAATGGCCTCGGCACTGACGTGAATGAACGGCTCATGGAGAGGATCATGACTGAAGGCTCTAAAGCGAATTGTTGCCTGGAGCGTTCTTGTATGTGAATTGTTGCCTGGAGCGTTCTTGTATGTGAATTGTTGCCTGGAGCGTTCTTGTATGTGAATTGTTGCCTGGAGCGTATGTGAATTGCTCAGCTATGACAGACGGATGCGAAAAACATAATGTCGTACTAGTCGAATTTCGGCAACAGCGAACACCTCTGAAGAGGCTAGCCAACTGCGCAGAACATATACACAAGTGTCTGCGCATGCACAAGTGCACTACCTGTTTCCTCATTCTCCTATTTCAATCCGACAACGCAATCCGACGTGACCATAGGGAAACCAGGCGCAGGACCAACGACTTAACGAGCTCACCGAGGCACGGGGATGAAACACACTACACTCTATTTATAATTTTTGATGCTTCGGCTTATGCGAATCGGCAGATTTTTTTAGTATAGGGGACGAACGAGCAATCGCAGCCTTTTCAACGACTACCGACACCCATTAACAACAACATAATCGTGCCGATACGTTGCTCTCCTTTTCATCTCCCCCCTCCCCATATGTTAATGATATAATTTTAAGGCGATATTCTTTAAAATAAAAAATTCAAAGTGCGTTCAAAAATTTCAAGTTAACCATTTGTGTGTAACTTTGTCAACTCGCTCAATTTTTTTGTGTCACGTTGAAATCATCAGATTATCATAGTAATTTTGTTTTCGGCATGTAACAAACTCATGTCGTTTAAATCTGACACGCACAAAACGTTTTTTTGACAGTTTTGTTTACTAGTCTGACTGTGTGTTCTGAACGAACACCACTGTGTTGGGGGTTCAGGTTTGGTAAAATCACCTAAGATGTACCCTCCTAAGGGGAGTCTTAAAACTAAACCGTCGAGTTACTACCGAAATTCCCGCTTGGGCTCCCCCACCATAATAAAGTAATATTGGCAAAAAATTAAATGTAAACTTGTATAGATTAAAAAAATGATATGGGAGGGAAGAGGTGTTTAGTCAGGGAGCCGGTCATTTTTGTAATCGTCGTAGAGTACTTCCTCCCACTGAAATATATTTCACTATACAGTTAAGTTGTGTCAGCTAATTTTTATTAGTCTGAATGTCGTCAATTTCGTGTCAATATATATAATCAATCAATGTATACAATATATAATGTCGTAACCATAGCAGGAAAACGTATAGCGGCATCAAGTAAAATAATAATTGAGATTGTAATAAAAAAAATTAATAGACTAAAGGAGTTTTCTTACACTATAGTGTACAAATAACCATGACTGAAACGTTGCGACATCGCAATCATTACGCGAAGGTTTCCACTTATTGCTCACAATCGTTTGTGTTTCTGAAACATAAGAATGCCTATCCTTATTGCGCACTCCTCGCGATCTTTAGTCATTCCTGCCTCTTTTTGCAGGACCAGGTTGTTATTGTGTACTTGGTAGTTTTCAGGGATGTTGAGTGTGATTACGCGTCAAAGTAATTATCCTCCGAACTCAAGTTTACGTGAATGTTACTCATTACAATAGAACTTCTTTAACGGATTTTATCACGGTTCACTTAATTACTGAATATGTGAATATTAACAACTTAGACTTAAATAAATGATTATGATTTCAATAGAGACTTAACACACAGCTGCAACCTGTCAAATATATTGTCTAATTCATTCAGAACCTTTAAAAAAAATTGTGCAAGTTCGGATCTCTAAAATCTTTGGCCACATTATCCGAAACGAAGCCACCTCGGACCGCCACATAGTGGACAGGACATGGACAGACCTTATCAACCACGGATAATCAGACAATCCATGATCTCGACCACCGTCAAGAGTGTACGACCAAGACAGAGACAAGAAAAAGGTTCCTTTCATGCCACCAAGCATATGTTAATTTTTATTCTCCTGCATAAATGTTTTACAACGACGAGTCTCGATGTACTCGCTCGTTCGTCATGCGAAGTATTTCCAAGAATTATTACGTACACGATGTCCGATTTTTGAGATGAATCATTCAAACTAACATTGAACCAAACGTCTTAGGAGCACGAATGTTAAATGATGAAATATTGGCAAATCCTTATTAACTAGTTCATAGGCTCAAAGGATCTTTAAAATAAATTGCAGTTAAATTGGAAGGTGTCTCTTTTCGTCCGCAATGTGCTTTTGTAAATATTTGCAGTATTATTAATGAAATATTGGCATTCTCCTACCTAGTTCACATGCTCAGAAGGAATTATCTTAACAAGACTTTGCAGCCAAAATAAAAGAGGTCTCATTTCGACTGCAATGCAACCCAATTACTACGGCCTACACAACCGTAGAAGTATCTCAAGTTCACAAGATACCGCCTTAAAGACATCTACGTTTCAAGCGGTTTGTTTCCGGTGGTCTGTTTAGGGCAATGCAGGAGAGACTGAAGAAGAGTGACGAATCTGCATCACCTCTATGCATAGGTTTAGGGCGTCGGTAGTCACGAAAGGCATCAGATGCTCGCCTGTCCACTTTTACTGAAGAATGTGTTACTGGTCGTGTTTCAGTAAAGTGGCACATAGGTAGAGAACTTTTTTGGTTGACGCGGGGAAAAATATTTACGTGCTATCACCGGCCCTGGGTGGAATCCAGTGGTGTATGGTGCGCCACCATACCACAACCACAGCGAGTGCCATCAGTACCGCCATTTGTGAGGTGCCCCGGAACTAATGATTAGGACACCTCGACGGCTAGTCAGTCCCCTAAGGAGCCGATTCCAACTCCACAGAAAGTCCCACACCACAGGACAACCTCACTATCTTTAGGACAGTGCAATAGGGTGAGATTCCCATCCTTGTCCCCTACTCCTT
This sequence comes from Eumaeus atala, assembly GCA_017140195.1. Lineage (NCBI taxonomy): Eukaryota > Metazoa > Arthropoda > Insecta > Lepidoptera > Lycaenidae > Eumaeus > Eumaeus atala. The sequence continues at coordinate 105,364 of JAFELO010001666.1, forward strand.
GCGCAAAACTGTCTCCTCCTCATGCTCTTTTGTCCCATCTTCTTAGAAGGGTACAGAGAGCAGCCTCCTCGGTTAAATTGGCGTCACCCTAGGCAACTGGGTTCACTCCAGGCTGCTGCTGCTGGGACACCCAAAGCCACGACAAGGGTTGGACCATGGTGGGGGACTTATAGGTAGTGCCTAGCTAACTATGCAAGATGTGGGTATTATGAAGTACATGAGTTCCCGCTGCCACGTAACCACAAACGCACAAATTATTTTTCACCGCTGGCTCAGCGACCCGAAGATGACCTCGTTATACTACACCAGAACCGGCCCATGCTCCCTACTTTTTTCTGTTTTTGTCACCGGGTTAATTGGAGAGTACTTAGGTCTTACAGGACTTCGTCAGCGATATCCAGGATGACCAACAGGGCTCTTCCTAATTGGTCACTCTAAATATCCTTTCTTGACAGCACTATCTTCTCGAAATCACCGGGCCAACGCTGACACGCGGCCTCATTTCGCCGATTATGAAGGATTCGGCTATAAGCAATTATATTTCTCTATTTTTCCTTGATCTCCAATTACAATCCCCATCCTTCACTGGTTTTATATTTCCCGCAAGATCTTGAGCTCCGCCGCTAAAACCTGATATTTAACATGGCATGGCGCGCAACTGATAGCTTAATCATATAATCTTATGGCACGGGAGTGTCAGCTACCTTAATGACGCCGCGACTCTCGGTGCAAACGTACTCACAATACCAAAATAAACTGTCAAGTAACGATGTAACATAAATCCGAATATAAACTAGAAAATCATGAGAAGATCAATCAGGACAATTGGCGTTACGTGATACCGGTGTAATTGGCCGTCATAAATTTGAATTATAACGGTGCGATCTTATAAGTGACGTGCAAAATCTGTGGCGTCGCCTACTTGAAGCCCCGGTCTATCGATTATGTGGCCTATATTTGTTTAGAGAAGCACGTATTAATAGAATATGAGTAAGAATGTTAAAACGCACTACATCTCTTGATGTGTAATAACTAACGTAATATAGAAGCATTGTAGTAAAAGTGGACAACGTTTGAAAGTAATGAATAAGTTTGTTCGTAGTATTTAGCAACACAACTAGTATGTCACTCGTATCAAACCTGGCCCTGCTACCTGCCAGGAGATCGATTTCCTGATCGATTGGAATTTCATTGTCATTTGTATGAATATTTAATCGATATCTGCAACATCTTAACCGATCATGATTCTCTCCATATGCCAAATGTTCACGTCAACGCCGAGACCACTTTGTAATAGTTAAATTAGCTATTACAAACTCTCTCATATCGAGATGCATCTCCTCCGCTTTGGGGAGAGAGGGAAGTCGCTCCAGTCTCGTCGCCCCACTACCACTCATAGCAATCCGATGAAGCTGTATTGGCTTCTTTCTTTTGCTGTATTCTCTTAGCTTCCACAGCATAAGTTCAAATTCACGTTCGCAAAAAATACATCATCTAGCGATTGGATTGCTCGTTTTACTCGCGGTCAGTAAAGTATGAGACCATAATGATGAAACACAAGGCTGGAAAACATCAACTTTATCGCCGTATCACTCGCAATCTCAATGTGCAAACACAGATTATAACGTCGTTCCTCACTTTCCATGCCTCTCGCTCACATGCTGTCTCCAACGTATCGTGCTGTTTGTGAGTAGCCGGCGGCTCATTGGGAGGGATGGGGTGAAGGAATGTTAAACACTTAGTAAGAGGTAGTCCCACGCTGCATAGGACGGGGTAGTGCCATGCATGGTGCAAGACACTACATCCACCTATGCAACGGAATTGGGCCGGCACGACCGGGGAAGTACCTCTCGCTCATTTAATACCGCCGTTAAGTGACACCTACGGTGTCGCGTTACGTGCAGCTTGTGAGTAGCCAGCCGGTGGCCCATTGAGGGGGGGGGGGATTGCCAATGACGGCAACGCATCGGCATAGTAATTATGAGAATGTTTATGGGCATCGGTAGTGGTAAAAATGGCTCCGATTTCTCGTTTGCCCCTCTATTCAATAAAAAAAAACATTTATATATGCGGATATTAATGGGCCTCCTGTCCCTGGCTACGACTGCTCGTTTATTCCCCTATGCTATAAAAATAACGCTTTGAGGTGGCACTTCTTCACGTCGTGAGCTGGAACTACGAGGAAAGAAATTGCGTCACGACAGGATATTTAGGATGTAGTGAGTCACGGCCAGATAGTTAGGCCGTAGCAGGGAACACAGAAATCGAAATATATGTATACAAATACATATAGGTACACTCGAAAAATATTGCCCTCTTTCTGACGTAGTCAGAGAAAAGGATATTATCGAAGTAATCACGGCTGATAGTAAATGGTTGTTTAGGTTTTCGCAACACATGCATCAGACGGGTTCTTAGGAATTGCAACACCTTGCTCAACGTGTCATGTTTGTGATGGCGAGCCTCTGCGTCGCTGCCGTGTGATTGGCCGAGACGCACAAGCCTCCGTGACGTCATACACTCCGGCAACGGACCACAGTTATCACAACGGTTACTGCTACTATGTATGGGAGGTCTCCTACGAGTATTTTCTTTGTTGTAGTTTTATGTACTACGCATAGCATGATATTGTGAATCCTTACATGTAAAATAATTATACGTATCACGGTCCGATTTGTCTATGATCCTTTGTTTTTGACCGACCGAAATGACGATGTAACTCAAATTAAACTGAATATGAAATATAATGTTTTGCGCTGTCCATGAAGTCGTAAACCATGCTACATTTCAGACAAATTAAGGCTTATTTTAGTCTCACGCCGACGGCACGCACACCGTCAGCGCTGATGGCCGAGATATATGAACTTTTAGGAAGCGTTTTTTGGTGACGCGTAGCTATGCGCGTGCCGTCGGCGTGAGACTAAAATCAGCCTAAGCCAGCACAACCATCTTGCTCTTATGACACCGCAGAACACGAGCGCGCGCGCTTTCTTGTTCTGGGTTATTTGTGGGTTTCAGGTGGTCATTGGATGGGAACCGCCCTTTCGAATGCGGAAGGAGGAGGCAACACCTCCGCATAACGTATGCAGATGTCTACGGACGTCTTCAAAAGGCTGCTATTGCTTCTTTGCCCCTTGTTTTGTAAGATCGTAACGTTAATACTATCTTCCCCGTTGTAATATCGCGATACCATAACCTTCATTTCAGGCAAGTACGCGAGTGGGATACAGTACAAACTGAGTACCTACAACTCTGAAATATGTGCCATTTTGGTCCAATTATGTAGAGACGAACCGTTTTCTTAAAAAACAACCTTAGAATTCAAAACTACGTTGTTTTCTTCTTTAAAAATCTAACGAGGACAAAATCCCGTTTCATGCCGAGGATGCCCAAATCAATTTTACGATTTTCGAACGTGACAGACTTATACAAAGAATGAATGAGTGAAATATACTTTACTGTGTTCACAACAAAAATACAAATAATATAATAAAACAAAACAGGAACTGTGAGACGTGTTATGCACACAAAAGGCGATCTTGTTGCTCAGTTGGTGATTTCTTCCAGACAACCTTGTGTGAAATACAAACAAACGATGCTAAGTACAAAACAACAAAAAAGAAATAACAATAATAATAAAAAAACAACGTTACTATCACTTTTGAACATCATTCAATGTAATAAATAACAAATATACAATATATAAAAATACATAATGATATAAAATACATAATAGGTTTGTTTATATTGTTTTTCTCCTGTAAAAACCAAAGGTCATATATATTAAATAGTTTTAAATATGAAAAAGGCTTTCTACATAGTACATGCAATTACGTAATTAACGACTTTGTTTTTACAGATAAGAGCTCATTTAAACAAAACTAATTAAAAATTATTTCACGCTTCAATGATAGCAAGTACTTAGCATATATTGCAAGCGCATCAAACCGTCCGCTCGAAATGTGATACAATTTCTTGGGCGATTTTACGTCGTTTTTATGTTTCATTTAGTTTTTGTATTTTAGCTACATAATTAGGCTATAAAATAATAAAATACAACCTCACCGGCCTTGCTTCACTTCGATGTAAAATATTGTGAGCCGGGAAAGGGACACACACTTTTGTGTGCATAAATTTACTAAAGCAAACAAGATTTACTAATTACCTCTGTCTGCTCTAAGGATTCATCTATTGAAAGAAAGAATGGTACGATAACCCATGAATGCTCTGCACCTAAGGTATTCTTGAACTTCGGCATTCCGCATTGAACTTACAAAATATCCACTATCAGTAGTCAATAACTGGGAAAAACCTATTCTCAAGCCCCGCCCGGCCCAAATAGTAGTGTTTATAGTATAGAAGGTACTGTAACATTACTATGGCACTTCTTCAGCATTTTTTAAAATAAATAATTCGGTATGATGCGACTGAAATAAGGCTAATTTATCTTTTAAAATATTACTAAAAGATGACATAGAAAATGTGCTTTGACCTCATTGAAGTAATGCTTTAAATAATAATTAATATAATTTTTTCTTTTTTATTCAAAGGCTTAATATATACATCAAAAGATTAAATCAGCCTTACATCTACTGCAAAAATAAATATAAACTTAACTCTAAATCCCTTATATATAGCGAATGCATAACTAAAGTTAAGAATCTGTCACTATATTCTTATTTAAAATTAGAGCTAACAATATTATGTATAAAAAAGAAAAGTTCAGCTTTATTACATTCAGTGTCCATCACAAATTCTTGTCGGAGAAATTAATTTCTATCACAGTTTAGATGTCGGTTGCATGTTGCACAATTAGCTCATTTTACCCATTATGAAAAGAAAATTATTCAGTGGAATGTGATTTGAACGAATGCGAAAACAGAGCGTTAAATCCCTTTTGCTGATTTTCGTATCCGAGAACCAGGGTACCTTATGTGGTTTGTTAACAAAGGTCCTACACCAAATATCAGAGTTATTTGAAGTTTGTAGAAAGTATTTATCCCATTCCCCATAAAAACTTTTTTTAACATATCCTACAAATGCATTAAAGCAAGAGTTGATACTGATCAAGATTATCAAGATCTGCCAAGGCATCAACCACATCATTGCCAACAATACCAACATGTGATGGTACCCATTGCAGACAAACGTTGGCCCCATTATGAATTAATTCGTAAATACACTTAATAATGAGGAAAGCCTCAGTCCTGGCTCATTTATCCTTAGCACATGAAATCAGGTGTGCTCATAATCGGAAGGTTATCATTATTTATACTTGAACGGAAATACACCTTATTTGTTTATCATTTAGGACACTTTGGAAAAGAATGGACTATACATACATACGCCCGAAAACCTTGCAAAAAAAAAACCCTCCTTCTGCCGCAATCGGATTGCTTTTTCTTTGTAATATGTGCAAGTTTTGAATGGCTGGACTACATTAGAGGATGGTAACGAATCTAAATACTCCTGCCGATGGAAAGTTACCAATGTAATGTTGTGCAATAAATCGACAAGTCTTTCCACATGTTTCAAATTAATCAATTATTTTCAGATGTCCTATAATTTGGGTAAAGATAGCCTACATTTTTAGTTATATTCATGAATTTGAATATTCATTACATAACGCGTTTGGTGTGTTATTCGATTAGGTTGTTCCTGACCTTTGAATGAAAAAATATTAGAATACATAAATGTCAACTACCTAACAAAGATATTTAGGAATCCTGATCATACCGATATAATTATATCTTACGTCATTTTATAGCAAGTTTTATTTTTTTATGGAAACTTCCGGAAATGTCTTGTCTTGTTTAATTTCATAATCTCATAATTTATCCGAGAGTATGATGTGGCGACATAGCTGTCGCGTTTAGTGGAGTTTGTAAATGTCTGGGTGACCAATCCTCCTTTACCCAAACGTGATCCAAGTATGGCCGTCATCCTCTTACCGCGTCGTGACAGCATGGAAAATAACTGAAATATAGATTGATTGCATGTATAAGAAAAAGAAACTATCTTCTATCTCTTTGTGCGTCATAACGTTTACCTTAGTTCTTAGACGAAATATTTCTAAAGAATCAGGTTATTGACCTGATGTAATGCTACAGAAAATTACCAAAATGTGTCCACATAATAGTAAGAAGTAGTGCATGTTATCCATGAGGGATTGTAGCCGAATTGGCCCAGTACGACCGGAGAGGTACCTCTCGATCGCACGACTCCGCCGTAAAGTGAAAGTGCCGTCGCGTTTGTACGGCGCAACAGAAGACGCATTCGGGAAGATGAAGCATCTTCGCCACTCACTGCAAAAAATTACCTTAGTGATTCGTATTCCCAGTATGATCGAATATTAATAAAATGCGATGGACCATATCAAGGTTACAAACGTCCTTGATTAGATGGTAAGGATCTGACGATCATTTGAATTTCAGCCCAAATTAAAAGAATATAAAGTTCATGTCACACACACATCAGCTGTGGCATTTTCCACTTCAACGTGCGCGACTAGCACATTACACAACCTAGAATATACCTCAAGTCACGATGATATGACGTAACCGTGTGTACTTTTCACGTGATATTCTCCACGTTCTTCTTCTTGGTGGTACACTCCTGACGGTGGTCTCGTGGTCATGGATTGTCTGTGAACTTTTGCAACGTCGGGACCGTAAAATACTAATACTGTACCCTAATACACTTTGTCGGACTGTCCCATTGTTGGGCAAAAACCCCCCCGTCCATTTTTCTCTGTCAAGTTTAACAGGTAATATCATCATCATCATCATTATCGACCCTTATCGGTCCACTGTTGGACATAGCCTCTTTCAATGAACGCCAAGACGACAGATCTGCTGTGACTCGCATCTATCCCGGACCGGCTACTGCACAGAGATCGTCTTCCCACCTGGTGAACGGTCGACCAACACTTCTTTTCATAAACGAACCTTACTGGCCCATCTACCGTCTGTTCTTCTGAGTGTGTGACCAGCCCATTGCCACTTCAGCGAGCTTATTCGTCGCGCGATATCGGATAATTTAGTTCGCTGCCTTATGACTTCGTTAGGTAGATATAACTTCGAGAAGGAAGCGATAGAAGGATTCAGTTGGATTGGGCAGCATTCCGGAAGCTTCGTCACATTCTCACGTCGCCTATACCGCAGAGCTTGCAGACAAAAGTGCGTTCTGCCCATGATAACCTACGGGGCCGAAACATGGCCTCTTAATCTTGGATTGGTCCGCAAGCTCAACGGGCTATTGAACGTGCTAACCGAGTTTCGTAACAGGTGCTCTAAGTCAGAAAAATCTATCTTGAGAATACGCTACGGTGTTTGAGCTGTCGTGATGACTACGCCGGTTTATTTAAGAGCTTGTCGTTCGTCTTTAAGTTAACATAGCAGTTTATATCTATATATTATAGCTATGAGTGTTCCGCTAGGAACTTTATTCTGTGTCATTGTTGATCGAACAAAATAATGTACTGCTAAAACTCAGCAAAACAACCATGAAAACATTTCCACGTCATTCCTGACCTTGGTACCAGCAGTCTCGCTTACTGCTGTCCATGTATACTGTAGACTAGACAAAATGTATCTAAAGCTTAGGAGACTAAGGCTGAAGTTCCTAAAACCGCCTGCGACACAAAACCCGTACTGGTGTGATTGGATATGACGTTCACGTGTAATGAAAGACAATTTAGCACTTCTAGATAAATAGGGTGGGTGGGTCTGACAGGCCCATTACTGTCATATAACTCGGTACATCGCCTGGGGTACGTCCGCTAATGAACATCATTGAGGGAGAATTGAAGCTAAACATTCGCAGTTACAACGTTGCTACGAACTACATCTTCGTAACCATGATATAAGACGAGTGTCAAATAAGTGTTTAGAAGTGGAAGCATAAGGATTTGGTACTTTTGCCGAATTCAAACTGTTTTCCAAAATTGTCTTCGTCTAAGTTTTTTACCCAATAAAAGTGTACGCGAAGGATATGGCCCTACACTCACAAAATAGATCTATGACCTTCTGATCTGGGGAATGCGTGAAGAGTGTTACGAACTTTAGGACAACAGAAGTTGAGGAGATATAAGTCAGTCAAGAAAGAAAGTTACGTTTCGTATAATACTGTTGATATGACCACATATTTTCTTTATCCCTCTCCCTCATAGCCGGTTACGTTTCGTACAAGTAATGAAATTTTACTTCGGCCGTGTGGTCTCTGGTTTTGTTTTATTTTATACTGCACACAAATTTTTTGCCACGAAGCGAACGGGTTTAATAAGGTTCACGAATGATATTTGATTTAAAATATTCCAAATTCTTGAAAGGTCACCTACGCCGTATCCCTAACGGCTACCACCTACTATTAGATAACATTAATATCAATGAAATGCATAAACGTGACCACGTACGTCACGCGCTCGTTTTCACGTGTTTACGTACCTTGCTCCTTTATCGGATACACATGGCGGAGAAGTCACTCGTTCTGTCGATGCAGGCACTTATTGCTTTCCATGATTGCATTTCTTTTGGCAAGTGACACATTAATATCCGCACACAGTCATAATTTTTACTCCGAGTTATAACTTACAAGCGAGAAGCACCCGGCCGTTCTGGTCCCGTTACATCCATATTTTAGGAAAAGCTACGAAATTACATTACTTTAATAGTGTCACTATCTCGTCAATTTACAAGTAACTCTCCGGGACATATTATAGGAGATATTTTTTATATAAGGGCAAACGAACAGTGTTTTTATGAATACCGCCCATAGGTATTCGCATTATTTATATGCAGAAGATTTGCTTCCCATCCCCCTCTCTTTACCAATGTACCACCGGAAAGTCAACTGCACGCTACAAGACAACTAAGTCTCACTTTTCATGAGAGCGAGAGGACCTCCGGTCATGCCGGCCCATTTCGGCTGCAATGTAGCACAGCACTGCCTCGAACACGCATGAATACTTCGAAGGGACGCAGACTGTCAATTAAATGTTTCACTACGTGACGAAGGCCACGCACAGCCAATAGCGAGGCGACGCGAGAGAGGCGCGGCGGTGACGCGAGCGCAGATGACGCAACACGCCGATAAATTTACACTAACCAACATTTTTTTCCAAAGGTCAGACATATTAATAGCTGTATATAAACCAGTGGTTCTCAAATAATTTGCTCTACGAAACAAGAAATAACTCAAAGTAGACAGGATAATATATGTGTCACGTTGATTTTCTATTAGTATGTGGCGGTGATTTAGTACTCGCGAATAAGGCTTATAATCTAAGAGCTCGAGCTGCCGAGCTATCCTCATCCTATAAAAGAGGAAAGATTCCAGAGCATGGGTCCATAGACATGTACAAAACGATGACCTATAAAGTTCTGTATAGTTCTGGATAGCCGAGTACTATAAAGTTTTGTTAACGTGGTTTAGGCGAGTAACTCTTAAGCTGGGCCAAATATATCCTTGGTATTCTTCGTCTGATATGAATCGGTTCCCATGCAAACTTTTCGCCTCAATCAAAATTCTTATTTAGTAACCCTTACACGATTCCTCATTTACTAGGGATTCTCGAAATTAAACTAGAATTTGTGCCGCTCCTAAGTACTAGAAATATTGACGGTGTGCTTAACTACCCTAAAATAGACTTTTTTATTTCGTGACGCGTGAGATCGATGACTGTCACAGACATTTTTAATTGCTGGATGTGCGATTGATAGGTATTTGTTTCCATAATCCAGGTGGAGCTTCGCGTCGCCCTGGCTATTCTTGCGTGCACAATTTGCTACACGGTTCTAGTTGCAGCCTGGAACACTCACATACCGTACGAAGCGTTACTATCTACTGATGTTGCAAATGAACATACATATTAATTCCAAAGCTGCGTTAACCCGATTAAAATCATTTTTCCTGTTTCGTGGCCGCGATACCGCAACTTTTTATCACAGGTAGCTCATGTTGTGACCACTCGCTAGAAATTGTCCCCCCCTTTGACAACGAAAGCTTTCGCGGGCTCTTAGACTATTAACTATCTTTATTCGCGAGAAGTAAATCACATAGTAAAAATTGCTGATAATAATTATGCTGATAACAATTATGCTGATAACAATTATACTGATAAAAGAACATTGTGATAAATCATATCTTATGCTAGCTTCGCACGTAGAACTTTATCATTTATAGATAATAAAGGTGTAATGATTGCTTTACTGATTTTAGACAAACTATACGTTGACACGTAGTACCTATACGTGACGGTTCTATAAGCTCAGTGATGCCGAACTTCGGCTATAACGACTGTATTCTTCTAGATGATCCATCTGGAAGGGACTTATTATAGTACACAGTGTACCTTGCAGTGTGTAGTAGTAGTCTTTGTGCAGTTACAAGTGCATTCTTCTTGTTAGGAACTATTTACAGAAGAAGGCTATTAATTATATGGTAGAAAGGTAATGCGAATGAAACATCGAGCAGAACACCATTAATTTTAGTATATTTCTGATTATTATTGAAATTCTGAATCATAAAAATTCAATAAAAAATAAAGTCATCATAAATAAGGGGTCCATGGTCTTGCTCGGAATGGCATGAAAAAAATCTAAATGGGCTCTATTGTAGAAGCATCCAATAAAGATCTGGGGTAGCGCAAATAAATAACTGTATTAATTCGGTTAAATATAGATAATCTGTAATATTAAATCTGGATAGTAATTTGAAGAAAAATTAAGAAACAGTAAGAGGTAGCTCAGAGTCAGCAAACTAAACTGGTAAAAAATATTTTATATACACATGGTGTTTGGTAGTGGGGTGCAAAGTCTCAACGAGGTGATAGCTCAGATCATTTAAGTCATTTTGTGCCCAACATGTCTTAGAGCAAAGTATGATATTTTTTTTTGGATAAATTTTTAAGATTTTTTTCAAGAAACTCCAAAATTGGGCGGTTAAGTGGTGCTGGTACTTCTGTAACAGTAAGGGTCAATTCATACTAGCGCAAAGTCGAAGCGCATCGAAGCGTCAAATTCCTCACAATCAAAGCGAAGTCGCACGAATGCGCGCGTATTCGCGTGAATTAGCGCGAGAATGCGCGCTTTTTCGTGGCATTAGTGATGGACACCAGTTGCCAGTTGAATTTTTGGACCAAATAAATTAATTTCTCGTCGTTTTCCATTGTGATTCACTTCGACACAAGACAGTTTCCGTCCGATTCCGATTGCCGACTGACCATACGGCGCGTAGTTCGCCTAATAGCCTCTTGGCTTCGCGCGAATGCGCGCGCACCAATCATAGTTGCTCGCGCGCAGGCGCGCGAATTCCCTCGCATGCGCGTGAATTCGCGCGTCTTTTTTTTTTCTTGGAAGAAATACGTGCATTATATTGTGGAAATAAGGGTGAATTTGCTATATTAAGTTTCGGATTGACGCTTCGATGCGCTTCGACTCTGCGCTAGTATGAATTGACCCTAAGTAGCATGTGTTTATGTTTTAATCTGCTTTAGGTTATGTCTGCCCTATCTTATTAAATTATTTTCAAGTGTCTGTACCTTCAGAAGAAAAAAATAGAGGCATCTGAAAAAAAATAGACTATTTTTTTTAATTGGTATGATGTAGCTTTTCAAAGACATTGAAAAAAAAAATGTCTTGGTTGTTCAAATCATTTAAAAAACATGCTTGACTATTCTATATTTTATTTAAAGTATTATTCATGCAAATATGTATCATATCTTCGGAGATAGACATCATATGATACATATTACTTGAACTAAAGAAAGGTAGATGATGTTAATTTTTAGAAAAACAAAAAACAACGACTTTAGTTACATTATTTATTTTTCAAGCATAATTGTACTTACGTTGATACAATACATTGTTCTTTTAATTATTTTCGAAGTGAGAGCCGCGATTTCGAACACACGCGCGAGCCCTTCCTCCTTGCTTCAGTAGTTGTAATTTTTAATATTATCTCGTCCTTCATTGTTTCGAAAGCTATTTGTATTTTTTGTATTAACTCTTCTTTGGTTTTAGTTTAATTTCCACTGTAAATGAGCTCCTTAGCTCGCCCCGGGCGAGCGAGCAGGCCAAGGCACAGGTCCACCTCTGCCAATCCAATTTTCCGGGAAACAGTATTCTAAGTGTTCTCTTACAGCTACGGAGTAACGAGCGGGACATCGTGCTGGAATATTATCGCCCTTTCGTCTGCTAATAACCGAGCTTCATCTATTAGTTCGGGAAAATAGTTTAAAAAACTCGAGATAATTGATTCCATTTAAGTTATCTGGCAAAAAATGAGGTCAGCCAGCCCATTGATGTAAGTAATGGAAGTTTGTCATTGTCTTTGAGAAACTACATCATTCCAATATAAAAAAAATAAAGTTGAATTTTAAAATGCCTCTATCTTCTGAAGGTACAAATGCTTGAAAATAATTTAACAAGATAGGGCAGACATAACCTATAGCAGACTAAAACATAAAAACATGCTACTTACTGTTTCAAAAGTACTAGCACCACCTAACTGTCTATGTTTTGGAGTTTCTTGAAAAAAATCTTAAAAATTGAACAAAAAGAAAACCTATCATACTTTGCTCTAAGACATGTTGGGCTCAAAATGATCTAAATGATCTAGGCTATTACCTCATTGAGACTTTGCACCCCATTACCAGACATCCTGTATAACAAAGACGATATTTTCTGGTAGCACAACTACTGGAAGAAATTCCTTCATGTAATAAGCAGTACCTTTGTAAAATTATTTTTTAATAACAAATTTCCTATCAATGTAATTAGTGTACAAGTATTATTAAATAAAAAAACATAGACCTATGTATTTCATGAATTATATTATTTACCTTGCAATGCTGCAATAGTCCAATAGTTTAAATTTAGCAAGAAGTAGAACCACTGCAGTACCGCGGTTGAATTGAACCATCCTTTTTTTAATGCGGGGAATCACATTTACTCGCCCATGTGGTGTATGGGGTTTGAGCCACATGATAGTGCCAAATGACCACAAAAGCCAATACAAGTGGCATGAGTTCCTCTTTTGTCTCCTCTGCTTATAAGGGGGGTACAAAGACTGGCTCCTCCTCCAGCTCTTTAGTCCCCTCTTTTTATAAGAGGGGTTTGAAATAGCACCCACCTCCGCGGTTCAATTGGCTTTCGTTCAAGGTGTCTGGGTTCACCCCAGGCTACTGAGCCCCACTGGCACGACAAGGCTTGAACTGTGGTGGGGAGCATGACCTCCCTTGTCTGATGGTTTCTGATGATGATCTCTTCTTTACATGAAGTATCATGTCATCAAGGCACTAGTCTTAGAAGTGATGGTGATGTATTGGTCTACAATATTCCTTACGGTTTGTGATTACAGGTACATTTGGTAGGATGGGATTCAGAAGAGCAATGCTATGCATGTGTTACCGCAAAACCATAACTTAGGGGATGTTAATAGGCATTGGTAGATAGTCACAAATTGGCTCAGACACAATAATGATGGAAATCATAGTATTCTTTAATTATTTTTTTCAAATAAATTCAGCCTGTTGCGAAGTTCTTCTCTTGTCTTTATAATGGGAAAATATTCATTAGATAGACATTCTTCAAACTCTAGGTTTAACATTTAAATTTATTCATTCATTGTTCCTGAGAATTCAATGTTTGCATGCTCAATGGGAAAATTGCTATAACAAAATGAAAGGCACTCAAAAAAAATGTATGGTGATATTCATAAATTCCTGAGTTGTCGCCGTATCAATAAAACTATATTAAAATCTTTTTCAATAAAATACACAGAAGATATGTTACTTTTTATAGAGGAATGCAAAAACATGGCTGTTAAGTACTACTTTAGATTCAAACATAAAAAATTAAAAAATATAGTTATTTGCAAAAAAATTAAATGAAGATATAAATTAGAGAAAAGTGAATATAACTGTAATTAAGTGTCTCATTTTACAAGTACTTTTACATGATTTGGGAATCGTGAACTCCTTATTAGTCTACTAATTGTAATTTGTAATTAGCACGGACATTATTGAAATACTTACATAAGAATGCTATCTTCAAGATTTCAATTCACCACCTCATTGTTTATTTTTATATTAAAACACAACACGCGTAACACTAGCTTACTACCCGGCAAGAAAGACGAATTAAAAATTATTGCTAGTAAGAGGTGAAAAACGGATACGAAGACGGTTACACAATGAACGATTGAATTGTTCCTTTCTTACAATTTGCAATAATTTATTTAGTACCATATAATTAAATAAACTAGGAATAACCTTTAACCTATATATGTACGAAAAACAATTTAAAACGGGATTGACATTTGACAATCATTGATTTTTGACTTTGACGTATGATTGGCATTCATTTTTTTTGTTGCTACTGAAACATTGTTAGCAAGACCTGATGTCATACTGCCTATTCTGTCGTTTATGTGTTTTTGGAAAAATGAAACGCCTTTTCATTGGTTAACATTTAGTTTGTGTTAGTAAAAAATAATGTCATATTACACAGTCCATTAGATTCCAGAGATTATTATAGCGGCCAAACGTGTGGTCAGCGTCTTTTTGACTACCGATGCCCATAAACATCTGCACAATTGTTATGCATATTGAATGCACTCCTTTCCTCCGTCCCTCGAACGGGTCACCGGATAATACAAGACGCAAGAAATGCGACAGCGACGCTGTCACTTTACGATGGTATATTGTGAGCGAGAGGTACCTCCCCGGTTGTGCCGGAACAATTCCGTTGCACTGCAACATGGTAATGCCTCTGACCACATTATTTGCTCACAGCGGTGTTTTTCAATCTTGGGGCACGGCAGTGGACACGCCGAGTCGTAGCCGAAGCAAATATTACGGGATCATCCTTTTCACCCGCCTGGTTGATTTAAGACGCAGAAATTATCGTCATCTATTAAGCTATAACCACAAGTTTGAATCATATAATTTCCTGTTTGTAGCTTACTTGTTTTCAACGATAAGCAAATTTGTGTGAATATGACACTCAGAGGTTCTGCTGGTAAAAATAAACTAGTAATTTCCATAAACCTAGATAGCTGTGCGATAATAGCTGACGGAAAACCGTAATTGACCAGCCAAACTGTTAAAGTTGTCGAGATGCTTAAAAAGAATAAGGTAGGTGCCAGAATAGCTAAAGAGCTCAGTCAAACTAAGGGAGATATAGAAAGGTTATTCAGGGTGTTGAGCCCCTTCCATTGACTTATTTGAAACTGCCTTAACACGTTCCCTGTCCAATGATTCCAAAAGGAGTCACGTTTGTACCTATTACTCCTATTGGAGTCATATTCCAAAGATAAATGTTATGGTTTTTATTTTATTAGACGTATGACTAAGAGGGAAAACATTATCATGGACGTATAGTTAGATAACAAGGTTAGAAAAAAATCAAAAGAGCCGCCGTAAAATTTCGAAAGTATTTTATTATATCAAGATGGTAAAATAAAACATTTTTTAGAAGAAATTTTAGTTTTACTTTTTACATAAATTTTGAATGAATAACAATTTTAATAATAACAATTTTGAAAATCAATGCAGTGCATTATAACATGGACGACAGAGCACTATTTTACATTTCGAGCACCACGTTGTAACTTTTGGCGCCTTTGTACCAGCAAATTTGGATGATTGTCCCTCCGAAACGTATTTGTTGTAGCAGCCTTTACAACGTTTTTCATTTGTCTTGCGACTTGGCTCTGGGGTAATTTTTTCTAAGGTGTGTTTATCCACACATGATGATAGTGGATATTCAATAGACCGGCGGTTTTCGGCTTGTATTTCTAAAAGATTTTATTATACATTCATGTGCTGCTAAAATAGAGATTTTCTTTTTGCCCGCGTTCCTTTGCAACTCATTGTAAATGACGCACGAGTTTACCACTGCGATTGATAACAAGTCCATGGCAACTTTTTTATACCACATTATTGATTTTCTCGTAGGACTATTATAGCTACTCAACTGGTCTCAGACACATCGACACCTTTTTTCCCATTATTATACTCCAAAACCATTTCAGGTTTGAGTACTGGTCTACGTCCGCCACTCATTTTCATTTGCTTTCCATTAAATGTAGAAAGAAGCAGAACTTCTCGTTTATCGTGCCATTTTAAGACTGTAATATTGCCTTTCTGCATAGCAGCAATCTCTCCTTTCTTCAATTTACTTCCGGTTACTAGTTGCGGTAGGCCCTTTCGTTTTTTATTCACTGTACCAAGCAAATCAGTACGACGGCTCTTCAAATACGTGGCCAGTGGTACATTGGTATAAAAGTTATCGGTAATTATTAATCTACACTCATCCAGCAGGTTATCAGCAAGGCGTGCAACTATACTCCCAGATAAATCCAAATCGTAGGCTCTTTGGCTTTGACCACAATATATTCCATACTCCCATACAAAACCATCAACTGTGCACAGCTTATAAATTTTAACGCCGTATTTGCGGGCTTTCGACGGAATGTATTGCGGGAAGCAAAGGCGGCCGCGAAAATGCACCATCAATTCATCGACCACAATAACACGACCTGGCGTATATATTGCGTGGCCGTTTTTTATGACCAGGTCTAAAAGTGGTTTTATTTTATAAAGCCTATCATTACTACCCCTCGGGGCATCATTATCGGCAAAATGCCAACATTTTAGTAAAATACAGAAACGGTTGTAAGATAATTTAATATTGTGCATGAGAGGATGGAAATATAGGGGATCCTTTTTCCAGTAAGTTTCTAGCGTTGGTAATTTTACTAGTCCCGTAAAAAGTACCACGCCCAAGAATTTTAGCATTTCATGCTCTGTTACCTCAGTCCATCTTTTTATTCTACTAAATTCTTGTGAAGCATTTTCTTTCAGACGTCTGCCGTAAATATTTGTCTTTCCACCATTAGTTTTATGACTTTATCATCCACAATTTGACGGAATATATTATAAATATCTGTGTTCACGTCAAAGTGAACATATTGTCGAGAAAGGTGATTGCCACCAGTAAAAATTTCTGAGTGTATCTCACCAACTTGAAACGACCATTGATTTTCCACTCTGTGATCTCTGGATATATTTGTATGAACGAGCAAGTTAGACTGCTGATCTTCTTGTTGCTGATTATCCTCCTGAATAAAATCCCTAATGTCGTCGATAGTCTCATAAATTATAGTTGGCGTGGACTCACGTTCGAAATTCACCGCATCTTCGTCCTCGGAGCTCGAGTGGTCGCTGTTTTCTAAAAAACGGATTATGTCAGCAGCGTTAAAATTACTAGCAGCCATTATGAAAAAAAGTCGTTTAATTTAAATTTTTGATAAATTCTATCCTTCACAATCCTCTTTTCACTGATCCACAAAGCAAAGTAATATACATGCACTGATCTAACATAAACCTGACATGTGACATTGACATTTCATGCCGCAGAATAAAAAAAAAAGCTAAAAATATCGGTTATTCAATTTACACGTCCATGACTCCTTATGAAGTCCCATAATCTTAAATTCACACGCCCATAACTCCTTATGGAGTCATAAATTTTTTTTTTTTGATTTGAACTCAAAAATATTTTTTTTAACTGATATTAGTATAAATATAAACCTCTATATATGTATTGCTAACAAATAAGAAAATAGTAGGTAGACATACGTATATTATTTTTACTTTTGTACTTTTGTCTGGAAGGTATAGCTAAGAAATTAGTCAAGTAAAACTTGCCTTCTGCAAGAAATGAAATTCCACCAAACACAAGCAGAAAAAACTATTTAAGCCCCAAAATAGGTGCTCGTTTCTTTATAAAATAAATAATGAAATCTTTAAGCAAAGCCAAGCTAAGTCTAAGGTTTTTTACAGCGATTACTTTATTACATATTATAGTTGGATTTTATTTGACATGACCGTTGAACCTTATTTATACACATATTTTTTCATCATATTTTTTATAGACATAGCCAGTTTTTAGATGTTTTCGATGACATATTGGTGTTGTTTCCGAGGCTGAATGTATTGATTAACACAAATACAAGATACACGACTTTGTACTGAATTCTAAAAAAGTTCGTAATGTACATAAACTGACATCTCTGCAAAGTCAACTAATGTAACATTCGCGCATGATTTTAAGATGTTTTACAAAGTGCTTCATTTGACATACATACAATAATCTGACCCGATTATTGTATTCGTCACAATATATTCTTACAACCCCAAACAATTTTAATGTATATACATTTGTGTACACATATTTCTAATACATTTATATTGTAATACGGAGTAAAGCAATATTTTTAGCGTTTACGTATGTAATGAATTTATACAGGCTATTACAGAATGGCGAAACAATATTTTAAGGGCATAATATCGACATATGAAGCAACATTCTTTATGGGACCAACATCAAAATCACGAAAAAATCTATTCCATACATTTTGCCAAATTCCGTCGAAATTTCGATTTCAGCCTCGTAATTCAGATTTTCAAAACATCTTCAAGCAAAGTAAATGTGGATTAAAAATTGTAACCGCCAACTTGGATAGCTACACATCAATGAATCAAAGAGATCAAAGGCTCAATACGATTACTGCAGTTAGAGATTTCACTGTAGAAGTTCTATAACGTAGACGTTTTACACATCACGTACTGATAAAATAAAACACAGATGTATTTCATTACGGGTTAGTTTTTTTGTTTATTTTTTAAGTTTGCTCTTTATGTCTATTCTAGATTTTTTATAATAATACTATATTAAGCACAGATAAATACATAAACAATAAATATTAATACATACTATGTTAAATTTTGATACATATATGCTATATCATCGAAAAAAAAATATGAAATATTATACAAAATTAAATTAAACCTTAGTTTGTTAATCCGTTTAGCGCCATTTTGTTTTTTCAAATCATTTTTTTTACGCACGACATGAGCCTGGTACTCTGTACTGTTTGGTCTGTGGAACTCCATTGATCTTAGGGTTTCCACCTTGGCGGATCTGGTCCCTATGTGCTTGGAACTGTTGGTCCAGTTTTGGTCGGCACACCATTTGCGCCCCTTGCACCTTATAACCATCACCGGTACAATGAGACTGGCACGCTGGCAAAGGTTTTGTTGAGATACAGATCTCACCGTAGTTCTCGTAATACTGGACTTGCTTTTGTACTTTGCACGCGCCCTGGTTCTTCAAGTAACTCCTGGACCTATACAGTTCCTGTGATCCCCATTTATCCTTTTCTTCTGAAGAGGATGATGACGACTGCATAGTATTCTTCCATTGGCCATCAGGGCGAGGGATCGCAGTGTATCGTTGTTGGGGTTGGTAGGCTGAGTTTTTAGCTTGTTCGTGGAGTTCTCTTGTCTGTGGATCACTGCTTGCGTCATTGAGGGCATAAGAAGCCCCATAGTGCTCAGGCTTGTCGACGATTCCGTTCGGAGTGTAGAAATCATCGCGCGGCTCTCCACTCATGTAACCGCATATACCTCTGTTATTATTGCGATTCTTGCTAGAAAGAGCAACAAGTCTTTGGCTATCGTACATGATGCGCAGACGATTCTCCCGAACGTTTATGAGCAGAACGCCGTCGCTGTTGGTGTAGTATTCAAGGAGAGGTCTCTCGTCATCGTTATCCCAGTATGTGGTCAGGTCTCCATCAGACACTTTGTTGGCGTTTGTCTGTACTTTCACGTTGGCAGGGCTGTTGCCTTGGGTAGGTTGGACCTCAATTTCTAGATCAATGCCGCTTGGTGCTCTGAAATATATGTTACCATTAGTAATAGCATCAAGAGAAAACAGTTGAATATGTTAGTCAAGTATAGTGAATTACGATTATGTTATATACGATACCACAATAATTTGCTTATTTAGTTTAAAAATATTAAATAATAGATTAAATTATCTATGATGATTATGATAAAAGAAAATGTTTCCCTTGCGTGGTGTCCGTTACGCGACTTCCTATTATGGGCGTATATATCATATTACATGGCGAGGTCATCCGTACATTACCAGAAAATAATTCTGGAAGAAAAAACGAATGGGTACCTGTATGAGATGTACAATTCCAAATCTTTCTGTGTCGGCCTTCTAGCCAAAAGAACCAGTTGTTCTTGATCCTCCTGTTTCCAGTCTTGCAAAACAACATGCCAAGATCTGCTTAGAGAATACTCGTAGCTTCGTCCACTGAACGTTCTTACGTTCGAGCCGTCGACAGTACAATAAGCTGTAACAATCAAATTCTTTTTTACAATTTTTTGTTAGTTTTCTACGTTCTTAATATACCGATTACAGTATTACGAAAAAATACTTCTCGCTTCATACATAGACCGGGCATAAAAGTCTTGCCTAGGGAATATTTCTAAGCATTAATGAGGTCCTTTTTATAATTAGATGTCCGAAACTAGGTACTCGTCGTTGACATGACTATATTT
Source organism: Eumaeus atala (assembly GCA_017140195.1). Lineage (NCBI taxonomy): Eukaryota > Metazoa > Arthropoda > Insecta > Lepidoptera > Lycaenidae > Eumaeus > Eumaeus atala. The sequence goes on from JAFELO010001666.1 coordinate 125,786, forward strand.
CTACTTGCTATATTTTGTTATTATACTTTGTTAGATATAAATGAAGTACATATTGTTTAACTTACGTTGATATTGATATCGGGTAAATCGGTTGAATACATTCTCGTGAGGCTGAACTAGCGGGTAACTAGCCAAAGCTTCTGCACTTCCACGTGGGATGGCGATATCTTTAAACCTCATTTCTCCAAGCTGTGAGTTTATTTTCAAGTCTAATGTATTTGATGGAAAAGATGCTTCGGCTGTTATTTCCAATTTTCCTTCAGCAGACAAATGCGTTCCTTTCGGGACATCTGCCATAGCATTCCAAGGGTTCCAACTTTGTGCTATTCTGAGTGCTTGGTTTGATAGCCCTCGCACTGAGGTACTCAGATCTTTGTAACCAACCGTAAATCTAAAGCTATTGGGAGCATGAGCTCTTATGATCACTTTTTGACAAGCTTCCTGGTAGTGATTATCCTTTGACAGTTCCCAATTACATTGTTGAGCCAGAGGGTGGTTCTGAAGATCTTCGGTGTACTGCTTACTTCTTTCACCATTACCTTTGATGTTGACGTTTTGTTTTTGGCCAAAGCGTATATCAGCCTCGAAGCTTATCTTAGGATTTTGTTGGAGTGCTTTAGGGAAGTTTAGAGGCGAAGTTAAAGAAGGTTTCGTGAATGTCCCTACAGCATTCATTTGCGCTTGATCTGTTGCACCTGAATTACTTCCCGCGAAGAGAGCAAACTGTACTTTAGGATCAACTGGGCTTTGCGCTAGTGCAAAAGTGAAAACATATTCCTGTTTTAGTGCACCATCAAATGCTACACTGAAATCAAATACGTTTGCCTTGGCGGTGTTGATTCCGCTTGCAACACGTTTCAACAGCTGTTGTCTGCGATTTTCACTGTTGGCTGAAGTATCCTGCTGTTCGTTTGCTACTTGAGACATTTGCCCCTCTTGTTTTTGATTGTATAGAACATCTGAAAGAAAGCCGTAATCATAATTATTTTAAGTTAAGATTAGGTTAAGTTAGTAAGAATTAAGTTAAGAATTCAAAAGGACTAACTTTGTGATTTAGATATTTAACCCGTCAATATCATTTTGAAATATGGCTTTTTTGAAGTCCGTGGTAACAATGAAAGCCCAGCGTCAGATTAGTACTTTAAAGAATTGTATTCGCATGTTTGGGGTGAAATAGGGGTTGAAATTTTGTAAGGAATAGTAGAGAATTATGTGTAAGAAACCATGGAGCGAAACTAGTTAAAGAAATAATTAATATTTATTTTATACCGCTTGTGACAATATTTATATTTTTATGTTAAACGTGCAATAATGGAAGATTTATAATTACGTATATTTTATATACAATGAGCTCAGTTATATACTACAGTCGAAAACCTAATGGAACTTGTAATTTTAAAAAAATATTTTACTTACCATACACAGCAGAAACCTGTACTTCCTTATTCTTTGATTGCTTTCCAAGGAACTTTAGATTGTAATGTGTTTGAGCAATATCATTTTGTTTTAGTGCGGCCATAACATCAACCAAAACGTTCTTCGATTTCCATAATTTACCATAATTCCTATAATCCTCTGAATACGAGTAACCTTCACTGTGGAATTGTAATCCAATTTTCTGTCCAAATTTGTTATCAAAAGCGGCAACTTTGTTTTGACGCTTTATGACTTTCGTTGTAGCATCATGAGAAACTGTAGCCAAGGAATCCTTTTGTTGATTAGCTGAATATGGCCACACGCTGTAGTGAACAATAGTAGTATCCTGTGTAGGGTCCAGTGGCTTCAAATTTAATTTAAAGTCATCGGATTGAGCTTGTAAATGTATTTTGACAGGTACGTGTATTTGTAGCTTAGTAACTACTCCCACGCTTGCCGTTCTGTTTCCAAGAGTGTCTAGAAATCCGACGCTACCGTCAAAGTTTTGAGCATAAATGAAATCAACTTCTCTGTCTGTTGAAACTTTGGAGTTATTTTTGTCAATTTGTCCAGTAGCCTTTCCTTTCACATGTAAAACGGTTGGTTCCCTATATTTGTATATAAATGGCATACCAGATGCAACCGGGAACATAATAGCCACTTGATTTCGGTTCAGTACGTAGGTGTAATGGTTCGTGTATCCCTGAGATAGATCAGACACGTACTCTTTCATTATATTAGCAATTTCGTTCCTGTCGTTTTCATTAATAGTATACAACCTTTGTTGGTTCAGTATGTCGATGTAAATGGAACTTTCCAAAGGTTCTTCTTGTTGCTGTTGCATTTTCAGCATTTCCGAGATTTTGCTAGCAGTAAATTTGTGGTTCGGGCCACTGCCATAGTCCTTGTGACCTTTGTTGAGAACAGCTTGCACAAATGTATCCATCAATAAGCTGGCTAGCTTTTGCGTGCTTGAAGACGATATCCCATACTGAAAAAAATACATAATGTTATACAAATATTACCTTTTTGTTGATCTCACGATTTTAGTAGGGATTACTTATTATTTTTTAAAGTTTTAACAAATACTAACAATAACTTTGTCTTACCGAAGTAGCTTTCTGCCAACCTCCAATCCTGTTCCTCTTTGTATGCTTGAACGCCTTAGGGAATAAAGTGTCTTCACTGCCTACGTTTGTGTATAGGCTTAGAATATCTAAGCCATCATCATTGCCAAAGTATTCCATAATGTTTTTTCCTGAATATTGAGGACCGAACTTTTCTTTCGTAAGCATTCCTTTGGCGGCATTTGCTGATCTGGAGCTGTAATTTAAATTATCGTCCTACTTTTATCATACACGAAAACATTTTTTGGAAACACTGGTACAAGTAAAATGTTGATAATAAAATCATTATTTATTAGTAATGATTTTCACTATTGGAAACAGAAGTGAAAAACATTTGATCTAATTTCTCATATACAACTATGTATACATATGATGCATTTCTAATGAAAATTATAAATCTGTTATAACTTACAGGTTGCAATATTTTGAGTTCCTTAACTCAGCACTCTCTTCTATGATGGATTTCAACATGGCACGCACTTGAATGCTGGGATCATCGTGCGTCATTTCGGCCATCGCTTGCATCATAGCATCGCTAGGGTTGGAAATCATTATATTCCTAATAGCAGCAATTCGAACTTCATATGGCTCGGCAGTATTCCTTAAAATACTGTAAAGTACAGCACGAGCATGCCCGTCTTTTCCGCTTGCAAGAGTTCGGAGACTTTCTACCATTCTTGCCCTGATGTAAGTTGATGCTTGTTTTTTGCCTTCCAGGTATGGTGCGAAAACATCTAGGCTGGCGCGGTGGCCCAAGTTCCCAATCGCTTTTATATAGACTTGAGATTTGTGACTGTCGCCTTGTTGAATAACTTGGTTCAATTCTTTCTCCATACGTGGTAATATATCGTCAATAACAAAACGATCGTGTTGTTTCGCAAATCGGCCATACATATGTGTGGGATATTGATCATGTGCTGTATGATTGTCCACTTGACCCATATTAATAAATCTGGTGGCAGCAAGCAATGCAGTGACATTGAGTTCACGTTGATCTCTAACTTCTGGACTCATGGCTAATTCGAAGAATTGAGACATGGCCTCTTTTGTGGGATATCGGAGGGACTGAGAAAAAACTGCCACAACATGAGCAGCTGCCACTCCTCGAATTTTTTGGCTTTGTATCCACGATTTAATTTGTTGGAATGCAGGTAAGGTACCGGCCTGGGTGACGGCATCTCTATAAATCATCCACATATCCTCTCTGATGTCATCGTTAACCTTAGTCGCTTCAACACTGTGTGTCAATTGGTTTAGTTGACTGGAAGTCATAGATGCAATTACACGTACAAGTATGTTAAATTTAGAAAGGAAATCTCCTTTTGGCATATTATTTGGATTTGTTAATTGCTGTGCTAATTCTTGAAGTAGTTTTTGAGCATTCATAGCATTTTGTTTCCTATCAGTGTGAGGTTGCGGGTTCATGTAGAGAGCTGCATAAGCGGGTTCATCATTTGTGGGTAAATCATCGTTCACATATGCAGATTCAGAACTGCTTGAGCTTGAAGAAGAACTGGATGAACTTGAAGAGGAACTGGATGAACTTGAACTGTCCCTATTGCGATTGACAGCGTCGTTGTTAACTCCTACGATAGACTTTGGCATTGCAGCACGACGTTGACGCACTTGTTGAGCATGTGAGTGCGCTTTATTCTTATGACCATGGGATTCATGAGATTCAGATGAAGATGATGACGACGAGCTATCCTGGGCAACTTGCCTTCGTGTCAAAGAATATAATAAGCTTTTAACTTCACGGTTGTTTTCGGGCTCCTCCCACTGAGGCTCATTATCCTGTTCGTATGTAAGTAAATGAAGCGCAACCTTACTGTGGACTTCAGCATCTCGTTTTCCATACATATGGGGATGTATATTAACGGTACTGATGGTTTCGGCTTGGTAGATGGGTCCGTTTTTGCCAGCCAGGATTTTGGATACAGTAGCTCGCTTTATAAGTTGATCTCTGACGGTCTGATGAGCTGTACCGGTCCATTCAGCTTCAGTTGGCACACCGAAATGGTAATCGACGCGGTGGTGACAGTGACCATAGTTTTTGCTTTTGCTGATTTCAATGGGTTCTTCTTGAGCGGCAAAATTAGGTATTTCGCGCCGCCATTCAGCTGCTACAGGGGATACTGTGTAGAGAGTTTCACAATCACCGGTGACATCAGTTTCGATTTTTCTAAATATACCTTGTTGGATGTTCCTGTTGTAAGTGTCATGCGCGCTATGGAAATTTCGGTGAGCGGAGAGATCTACTTGAAGAGCACTGATCAGACCTTTCAGCAAATTCTCTTGCTGTAATGGAACTGAGGTCGGAAGGCTAAGGGATATTACTCTACCACCGCTAACGCGAATCTCGAAAGGCTTTTCAAAACCTTGCACAGGTTGGTACTGCAAGTTCTCTGGAACATGTTCATCATTAACGAGCTCCTGGTGAATTTGGGCGTATTCTGGTTTCTCGAGCCTAGCTTGAATTTGGCCAGGTGCCTTTACGCGAATGGTGAACCATGCCCTAAATGCATATCCGGTGGCTGCGCTTTCGGGCTGGCTAGCCAAAGTGTGGGAATCCACGTAATATTTGTAAATGTTTCTACTTTTCCATGGCCACTGAGAGTCGTTACCTTGATTTTGATCTGCTGAGCTCCTACTGGAGAGGGCGACGGCCACTGTAATAAAACATAACATCAAACCAACTCAAGTATAACCTATACACATATTTGAATGTTTAAGCGATGTTTACACATGCTATTTTTCGGCCTGTAAAAATAACACGTAAAAGAATATTTAAACGTACCAAGATGCCTGAACAAATTTGCCGCACACTTGAGTCAAACACACGTCACATGATTTTAAATGTAAAATTATGATCATCATATAATACCCATACCCAGTTCCTTATGGCTTCTAATGTCATACCCGCCTTTATATTTTCAGCCACAAACGTAGGGTCCCGGATTCGAATCCCGACCCGAGGCAGTACAGAGTCAGGAAGTTAGCGGTGTTACACCCGCATGCGTCGGAGAACATATCAAGGCGTGGGTAATGCGCCTGTTTTCTCTCCGGACATGTAGGACATCCGTCCCAACGAACATAGAAACGAATTAGGAGAATGACGAAATAGAGTACACTTGTGTCTGCGCAGACATGAATGTACTGTAATATGTCCCGCGCCAATGGCTTTGTCATTAGAGATGACCGCCGTTACCGAAATTACGCTAGGACGATATTATTGGGTATTACTAATGTTATAATTGTAAAAGATTGTGAGATAATATACATATATCTATACATATTATAAAACAAATTCCACAAAGCTGTCCGTCTGTATATAAACGTCTTTCCCAAAATCGACTGAGCGGATTATCATGCAGCTTCCATCTTGAGATAGAGCGATTCCAGAGAGAGGTTTACACGCATAGTTTGTTGAAGAAACAAGCCGGCCCCGTTATTCACGGGCGAAGCTGGGGCGGATCGATAATATTATTATAAAACAAATTTCCAAACAGTCTGTGAGTGATCGATTTTCTCTAAATGTATTAAAGCATTTTCCACGCGGATTTCGCCAATGGACAGAGCAATTTCCGTTTTTATTAGTATATAATTATATACTAATAAGAACCTTTCTTTTTATGAATATATATAGTATATAATTCTTTAGTATATAATTTGTTAAGGCAGGAATTTACACGGAGTTGTTCACGGGCGAACTCTGGGCAGATAGATATTATGTGGATATAATATATTATACTCTTTCAAATAAAGAAACCACGAATTAGATTAAAATTTAGCATAGATATTATAGATTACAATAAACCATAAAAATTCTCTCTCCCTAAAAATAAATATTCATTTACAATAATTAGAAGTAATTAACTAATGTCGTCCCATCTACACTTTTTATTTTGCGCTATCATCTTGCTGCACAAAATATGTTGGCAATAAAAACGTGACGTAAAATAGTTTTAAATAACTTTCTGGTTTATTAATTACCTACAATAAACTGTTTTTTTTATTCCATTGCAGGTTAATCGTTCAAATTGAGCATTGTGAAGTATACTAAATGGAAACTCTACTTTCTGCCCGAGCGTCAATTAAGTAGTAGGTAACTGCTGCTAGCTAACTGATTATTGAATTGGATCAAGAAACTTATATCTAAAAAAAATGTATGACGAATATAATTTTCCTACTCTATCGCAAACTTAGCTTAGCGTCAGAATTAGACATAGATATCAAACGATATAATTTTTCAATATGATTTGTAAATAATGATGAATGTGATACCGTAAAGTCATAAAAAATTGTAGTCAGTTTTAAATTTTGTGCGAAACGTTAAAATTAATTCGCTAATCGACTGTTGAGAATGTTAAAGATCTGACTGTTGGTCGTTTAAGGTATGTTTCTTCCATAATCAGCACACATCCATTTGCACATATCTAATAGACATTAGGTGCTTAAAAACGTTCTTAAAAACCTGCCAAGAGCGAGTCCGAAGGAAGAACTGCCCCATGAAATATCATCAAACCAACAAAACACATTTCTCTTAATCTACCGAATTTGTTTTATTCAAACCAATTTTCGTTTGACAATATCATTTTTTACAATTTTCCTCTCGGTAGTTATATAGCGGAAAAGACGTTGCTACTACTGGTAATAAGTGGGTTCATCACCTTTTAACTATAATAAGTGTGCTATTACCACTTTAGAAGTAAATATCTCAAGAAGTGTTCGCATAACCAAAAATCTTTCTTAAAAACCTCCATAACAATTGGAAAGACTAATTGAATAGGTCAGAACGTATCCATATTCTCCGAGCAAAACGTCTGTGATATACGAAGGGACAGAAGGATATGGCATAGCCAAATGACAGAAACGAAACCCTAAACAACTTATTTTATAAAATTTGTGGGTTACTCTAGATTCTTTAACACATAATGCGTTAACAACAAACAGTACTTTAGATTCTCAATTAGAAAAAAAATATTACGAAAATCTTGGTCCACAATTAAGAAAGCTCCTCCTTTTAAAAGCTGGCTAAAAATGATAATGTAAAAATATTTAATTTCATTTTTGATTCAAATTTAATAACAGTATTTTTAAGAGGGATTGTATCTCTAGAAAATTATAGACCAAATTGAGAAGTCAAAAAGAAGAACGAACGATTGAAAGATGAAAAACTCACCAATGGCCGCGAGGACCACAAGTTTCATGTTGACAGGACCAATCCAGACGGGTGTATGTAAGTATAGCTCTTGCGAGGAGTACGCTTCTGGTTGCTGGATACCTATCCAGCTCTTATATAGCACTAGTAATACACGCGCGCAGTCTGACCCGAAGTGCTGATAGATACATTGTAACAATTTGATGTCACGGTCTTAGATAAGCCCATACCCTAGGATCTGATCAGGGGTCACATTAGAAACGTAGAAACAACAGGGTGATTGACTTTGATAAGGTTTACATGTGTCTGAAAATCACCTACACATTGGAAGTAGGTATATTTTATAACAATACAAGCGAACCGCCCCGGCTTCGCTGTTTTAAAAAGAGAGATAAAACAATTTATTTGCTGTAATCCTTCCTCGAGAATCGTCCTATCCATGAGTAGAAACCGCTTGAAAATCATGTCCATATAATTTGCGAATATTTATCAAATACAGACACAGATTTTTGAACGTTGTTTAATAATAACTGTATATATGGGGATATATAATAAGTAAATACGAGCAACAGGAGCCTTTTGACGACTACCGAAGACATGCGCATAATTGTCACACAGATGCTTCGCCCTCCTTTACTCACAAACCGCACGAAACGCGACACCTAAGATGTCAATTTACGCCGGTACCATATGAGCGACTGGTAGGTAGATCCACGCTCACGCCTGCCCAATACCGCTTCTTCGAAAGTAAGGTAACACGTCAGCATAAAACTGTACAGATGTCTATGGTCGTCGGTAGTTACCAAAAGGCTACACCTCCATGGTCCCTTCATACTTAAAAAATATTATCTGCCCCTACATGGCCACAGGGAGATCCATGTGGATTGTTCTATAGCAGGAAACCGCTCGCCCATCAGTGGGGAGGAGAGAAAGAACAAGTCTACACAGCGAAAGGCTATATGTATATATATATATATATATATATATATATATATATATATAGGTAGGGTGGCGTATCTCATACTTAAACTCAATAGGAGATATAGCCTTAAAGTGATACAAGTATACGCACCAACCTCGACACATTCAGATGACGACGTGGCGGCAACTTATGAGGTTGTCTCCAAGGCCTTACATAACAGGTTTAAAACCGGAAGAGATCACCGATTGGTTTGATGCCCTAATCAAACACGCAACGGGTTACCGAAGGGAAAGAAGAAGCCCTGCTACCGTAAACTTGCGGACCAGTCCTAAATTAAGAGGCCATGTTTCGGCCCCGTAGGTCATCACGGGGAGAACGCATGGGATGAAGACTTCCGTATTCAAGCTCTGCGGTATAGACGACGTGAGAATGTGACGAAGCTTTCGGAATGCTGCCCAACTCAACTGAATCATTCCATCGGCTTCCTTCTCGAAGTTGTGTCAATGGTTGCCCAATGGACCGTAGGTGTCACTTTACGGCGGTTGCGGTAGACGTATTCGTCTACGACTTCGAGATTAGCACCATCGACGGTGACCGGCCTAGGGAGAACGTGTTCATTGAACATGACACTTGTCTTGTCCAAGTTCATCCCAACGCCAATACGTCGGGAGGATTCATTTATTCTTCGTAACATTTCCTGCAAGCTGTCCAACGATTCGGCCAACACAATGATATCGTCGGCGCAACGAAGATGTGAGAGGTACCCATATCCACCGTTAATATTTATGCCACATTCTGCCCCGTTTAAAGTCTTAAAGACATCCTCCATAGCATTAGTGTCGAGGTTGGTGCGGAATCAGATCGGACATAAAAGTAGCTTCATACAATGCTCTCTGTACTTCGACGTATCGCCAATCGACCTGACATCGCTGCAAAGCTTCAGAAGCCCAGTCTTCGACAGAGTCAAAAGCTTTTAGGATATTTTTATATAGATTATTATATATAGAAGAAACATTTTTGTCTAAGGTACAATTATTAATTATTAAATATTACACATATATATACACAGGGCAGTATTATGGGACCTCCTTTAATTTTTATTTGTATAAATGACTTTCCTAGGTGTCTAGATGGACGAATCACTCATTTTGTTGATGATAGTACGATATCTGTTGCTTGTAAGGATATTTTAAGTTATGAATTTGATGTTAATACAACATTGACATATATAATTACATAGCTTGACAATAATAATCTTAGAATTAATTTAGACAAAAAAAAAATGCACTTTATCAACGACATTTTATTTCAATTGTTGGCTGCAAAAATTAATTGGAAACCACATATTGAAGAACTATCTAAATAAAATTAGCAGTTATGCCTTTGCTCTTTCTTTATTCTTTTTTTATTATAAAAACCGATATATGCGACATGTATAAATTAATTAATTACACATAGGTATGTTATAAAAACATATTTTACAATAAGCATAGTAGGTATAAATATTTTACAACACACTTTATGTGATTTTTCTAATGATTAAAGCTAGGAGAAAGGCAATTATTTTCGATAAAGTATTTATTGTAATTTGTCTTTAATATTATTTGTTGTAAGATCGTCTCGCAAATCTGGGGGTATGTTATTAATCAACTATTTACGGTTTATTTAATTATTTAACTAGCCCGACTTTCATTTTTTATATTGAAATTTGGATGTTTTTCAATTTCAATAGCCTCACGGATCATCCTTGGGTGCAATTGGTGTTCCCTTGTGAGGATTTACGCGTTATCAAACCTAATGGCAGGAGCCAATTTCAGCATGTTAACAAGCCGCAGATTTTGAGACACGTCTTCATTTCGCTATAGAGCTTCTGGGACGTCGGGCTAGTCAAATTATTAAATGGACCGCGTAAAGGTAGTTTTATTGTAGCGAGCAATATTCGCGTAAACTTAAGACATCAATATCTCTAAAAGTGTGTTATGCGTGGCACCAAACATTAAACAAAAACCATCCGCTAATATTAGGAAATCAAGCAATGACATAAATTTATTCAGGAATATGTTTAAATCATCAATATTTGAAAACTGTTACTGTAGCGTCAACGAGTATTCGACGGGCATTATAAAGACAATTTAAACTTTAAATATTACAATTTTGATCTCATTGACTTTATACCTAAACAATTTGACATATTATAATTAAGTCCAGAGCATATAATTGGCATATATTAATAGTTGATAAGACATTTTGTATTTGCATGATAATTTCTGATAGCGAATAGTGATGTTAGCAAAGACTTTTAACAGCTTATGTACCTATTCACAATTCTGGCAAATAAAGTTTTTATTTATTTATTTATAAAGATTAGAGCATTACAACCCAAACTAAAACTTTCTTGCGATCATATCAATGGATTCATAGCGAATGCCACTATCGATCCTGGCGACACAAGATTTGCAGTGGTAGGCCGAGGGCGTTGCAAAAATCCTATAAGGAGAGCATTTGCAGGCGGCTGTATCCATTTTTTTATGCAACGAACAACATGTACTTATATGTTTAAAATGATTCTTTCAGTGATATGATTATAATTTGCCAATTTTTATTATTTCTTGTAATAATACTCGTAATAATGACGCCGTAGCTGAATTTCGACCACGGCTGCCATCTCTATAAAGTCGAGCCAAGTGCGCAGGACGTATCGTAGTGTACAAGTGTGTGCGACAGCCACAAGCGCACGGCCTGTTCCTCCTCACGACACGATCGGAAAGGAATCAGGTGCAGGACCGACGGCTTCACGTGCTAACTGCTAACTCTCCAAAGCACGGGGGTGCAACACCGCGAAGCTCCTAACTTCGGACTGTTATTAGAAATTGTAAAATCTCAATAACGCTACGGTCCGACCCGGGACTCGCGTCCAGGACCTCACATCTGTGGTTGAGCATGCGTGCTACTAGAGAACGAGTCAGTCTCATTATCTTGTTACAGTGACTACGGAAGTATGCATCATCTGTGAAAATTTCAACTATCTTGGTTCTTGAGATGCAGCCTGGTGAGAGATAGACGGACGGATTTTTACTCTTTGGATGTGAACCTTAAAAAGTAACACGATGAAGCAAAATTTACTACAATTTTTTACTATACGGTATTGATAATTTGGATAGTCTGTTTGTCTAACCGTCTAGACGCTTAGACTAATTTGCTCGTACTATTGTGAAAAAGGAGCTCTGTTTTGAAATAATTAAATAATATCCACAACATTACACAAAAGTCTCATCTATATTAATGTTATGAAGCTAAAGAGTTTGTTTGGTTGAGCGCGCAAATCAGAAACTTTAGTCCATTTGTAAAATGTTTTCAGTGTGAGATAGATATTTTATCGAGGAAATCTATAAACTTTATACCACGCTGTGATTAGCTCCTACTTATCACAGTTGTGTAGAGTAGTAGTTCAGCAGCAGAGAACTGCTATATTTCATATAGAAAACTAAATTTATTTACTTCTATAAAAAAAAAGACTTACCCGCGTATAATCGATTTCAAGGGATATTAAACACATTTAAAAAACATTTTGACAGAAAGTATTTTTGTGTTTTAATCCGTATTTAGTGCAGGTTTTAATCCATATTTGTGCCAAATTTAATCTCTTCTGTAGTTTCTGCGTGGAATAATATTTTTTTATAGCACAGGGGGACAAACGAACCATCGGAGTCTTTCAACGACTACCGACGCCCATGAACATCAGCATAATTATGGCGATGCGACCTTTTCACCTTCCTCTCCAATGGGCCACCGGCTACACAAAAACCGCACGAAACACTAGACCTTAAGTGTCACTTTGACACACCATTAACCAAACCAAAACACCATACATGGCTGTACCTCCTCCAATGCAGCATGGCACTACCTGGAATATTGATTGAACGCCACACCACACCACTGACCAGTGATGGCGCGTAATTGCGTTTCTTCGCGTCAACAGAAAAGGGCTCTGTTTGGCATCACCCGGCTTGTCTTAGCTTTGGCTTTGGTTTGGCTGGCACGTCATTGGCCCGTCACTGGCATGGCGTTACATATCAGTCCAATATTGTTTGCATTATGAGGTTGTACCATACTGAATTGCAGCGGTATTGGGCCGGCACGGCCGAGGAGGTGCCTCTCGCTCACATGATACCGACGTAAAGTAATAGCTATGCTCGCAATTCGTGCGACTTGTGAGTAGCCAGTGGCCCATTGGAGGTGACGAGGAAAAGAGGGCAACGTACGGCAACCATAATGCGGAAGTTTTGGGTCGGCAGTTGTCAAAAATCTCCGACTGATCGCTTATACCCAAAGAGGCTGGATGGTCCCGCATGGTCTAACATGGGAATGTGATAAAGGGGACAACAATTTGAGGCCACGAATAAAAAATGCATAATAATAATAATAAATACGTAATAATAAAAAAAACTTAATAAAAAACTTTTGAAATACTTAAAAATGTATTTAAACTGAGCAATATAGGACAGCAGCTGCCTTCAATACATCTAAAATATAAATGAGCAAGTAGAGATCTTGACATGGAACGTAGCTTACGAATACTAAAAGGAGATACCTTGGAAAGCGTCCAAATTTGTACATTACAATTACTTAGAATCTAGTTAAAATAACTCCCAACGAACATTGTAATATGAGATATAACAGTAACGACCACGCACAAGTTCACGTCTATTCCAAATTGTATAACCATTAACTAGTCTTGGTCCGATCCGGGACTCGAACCCGCAACGTTCGAACATGCTTACCACTAAACCACGAGACAATATAAGCAATAACAATGTGTTTGTGGGACTGAAACCGCTGTGCTACACATAACGTTCACGCCTTCTCCTTGGTTTCATGCATGTAAACCCGAGTCGCATGACTGACACACACAATTTTCTTAGTAGCTTACTGATAAAGCCACATAGGTACTTGCGTCTGTTAATATGTTAAATATGTCATATTGTTCGCTTATAATACTTAACATTCTTGTAGTTGATTTATAAGAACTGGTGATCACCTCAATAATCAAAGTTTGATCCCAATCATAAAATAAATTAACATAATCTACACTACATATCCCGTTTGACTGTGTACGTTACTAAAGCCTTTGCATAACAAAATAATTAAGAATGTAATTATTGTTCGACAGTTGGCGCTTGTTATAAAACGTGTCTTACACAGGTAAATAGATAGGTGCGTGCTGTGATGTGTGCGTCTTTTTATTTAATTAAAAGTAATAAAATCTGTGGCAGAATATTGAAAAATATTAACTTTCTGCACATCATCTCCATAGAATCTTCAACTGTATCAAATTTTATATTCGTCCAATGGCGCAATTCTTAAAAAAAAATATGGGATTTTTCCTCCACGTATCAATATATAGATTCGTCTCTATTCTACTAGTACTTAATTATATAGAAACCAGATTGCATAAAATTCCAGCATTATAAGTAACAGTTCTTAACATTATTATCATATAATTTTTTTATGTTAAATTATTTACAAAT
>JAFELO010001666.1:139983-196457 GCA_017140195.1 Eumaeus atala
AATTACTTAAAAACTAATCGTTATTTTTTAAATATAATTGTAATTTTAAGATTCATCTTTGAATATCATTGTACATTGGAAAATATTACTTAATGATTACGCAGGCTTAATATTTTGCCATAATTTGGCAAGTAATTATACTAACTAATTCTAGTATATAGGTATAAAAATCTTAACAAAAATATTTGTATTACTTTAGTCCAACCTTAACCTCTAGTGTTTCACACTAAGAGATCATAAAATATTGCAGGAAATCCTTAACTAGTTGAGCGATTTTTTAGTCAAGTTTTCAGACTAGTAAATCTAACGAGTTTGAGATAATTAACCTAAAAATTAGAAATAGTGTTTATTTAAGTTTCACTAAGTAAGGAACACTTACTAGTAGGTACTTACATTAAGAAAAAAATGTATGGGAGCCACAATAAGAAACTATGCTTATTATAATAAAGTATCTTTTGGTTTGTTACATAATGGACATCCCTCATAGATTGGTCGTTCCCATAAAATGTTGATCTTCCGAACGCAGTGTTAATTTTGTGCTGACGCTGGAATCTGCTTGTGTTAAATATTTTCAATACATAACTACCCATGTCTTTTGTAACCTTGGTACCGTTAGCTTGTTACAGCTTATATTTAAGATATATGGATACAAAAAAAAACCAACTACATCTTCTGTAACCTTGGCACCGTCAACTTGTCGCGGATACACAGCAGCGTGGTAAGCTTGGCTGGAGAACTAGGTACAAGCTGCTCCTCTGGTCTCCGGATGGGCCTCGATGGTGGTATGCAGGTTCTAGGCACGTTGGTGATGTGGGGATGGGACTTGACGTGCTTCCGCAGTGATGACGGGTCCGTGTAGCGTTTACCGCACCCGATAGCACCGCACGCGTAAGGTCTCTGCAAAGTTATATAGAAATTTATAGAAAATTGATAACCTCGACTCAAAAGTTCTATCTTCTGACCAGTCTCTTCAAAAAAAATCTGATAGAATTCTGAAGTGAAGAAAGAATTCGTGTCCATTCAAAACTGCACGTATATTGTTTCATGACATTAGCATTGCCTCAAGTAAGGCATGGAATGACTTAACATTCTCTGAAAGAGGACTGATAAAGGCTAAATTAATACTGTAATGATAATGAATTGTCATCAACGTTATCATTTATCCCTTTGATTCAATTAACGCATGAAGAAAGACGCTTGGTCATACAGATAATTGCGATCTGTACATAATGTTTTCCACTGAATTATCACCAAAATCCAGATGTTATACTATTGCAAAAGTTGAATTTAATATTACAGGGTTAACATGGAACAGACACGCCGAGAAAAATAGTTATAAAAAATGTATTGAAAGTGAATGAAGACATCGCGACTCCGAAATGGAACCTTGGAATTACGGCTACGGAAGTTGGTGTGGTTTTTCGAAGTTTTGTCGAGCAAAAGTGGGCATGTATACTGCAATTTCTACAGATGAGTGTGTGGATATCGCTCACTTTGGCTTTTGCTTGCTTGTATTTGCTTTCAATGCAATAAAATTACGATCACGTGAGTAAGATGCACTGATATTTTTTACATAAGTACTAGTTTTTTTACCTACTATTGTTTGCTATGTTACCGCATTTGCCTATACGGTTTATCGTAATAGAAATACAACTTACGGCATTGAAATGTGTCCGCTGATGCTTGGCCCTGTCGGAGGAGTTGGAGAAGGCCTTCCTGCAGTGCGGCGCGGGGCAGGCGTAGGGCCGCTCCCCGGTGTGCGAGCGCACGTGGATCTTCAGGTTCTCCAGACGGGAGAACGCCTTGCCGCAACCAGGATGCTGGAACAATCATAAATCACATGGTAGGGTTTTTCTTTGTTATATAAAACAACAACAAAATTTACATCGTTGGTCCCTCGCTCTCACGGTACCGCTATATAATGATGCTATGGAAGGGAGCAATGGAGGGTAATATAGTAATTATATTAAAATATTAGCCTTTCTGCACGTTTTCTTCATTTAATCTTCAACTTTCAAATGCCACAATGCGCGCAATTCTTTAGTTTTAGTTTTATTATTACATTATTAATATATAGATTAGTTACAATTATATACTTACGTGACACCTGTTTGGTTTATGTCCGGAATGAACCCTCATGTGTATGAGCAGTTTGTACCGCGCGTTGAATGGCCTGCGGCCTCGGGCGCACTCCCGCCACAGACAACTGAATTCGTCACCTGATGCAGAAACAGATTTAACATTTATCGTGCTAACTGGATAAATAACTATACAAATATGAACAAATATAATATTCGTTCTTCGAGAATCCGGCTATTAATGAAACAAGATTTATTGCAATTTTTAAGAACTAGTATCAAACTTAAAATAGCTTTACTACTAACATTCATAGATCAGAATATTATTATACACAAAATTGTGTTATTACTAGCAAAAAAAAAAAAAAAAAAATAATTAAGAATAAATAAATCGTGTAAAGAAGAAATATCAATCAATCAAATTTTTTGTGATGATGGTCCTCAAATTTATTGTTAATTTATACCTACGAGTACCTAATCTGCAAAGGCTACTAAAGAACTGGAATAAATTAAACAGCGCTGATTTTCTTGATAGATTATTTCCAAATGTTTATCTATTTTATGTGTAAATTTATGTATATGCTCGGACGGTATGTCCATATGTACCTTTCGTTACTACAGTTACTAAGTTAAAAAAATCCAATTTTTTTTCATTCCAAGTGTTTATACCCGCACCTTTATAAGTGTTAACATGCGCCCTCTCTATGTGTTCCACCAGCGAGCTCTGATTTGGATATCTTTCATAACATTGCTCCCATAAGCAGACTCTTTCACCTGAAACGTAAACAAATATGATTTATCTAGAACACACGCCAGAGGACTGCGACTTTATAATGTCAACAAACTCGACAGCTTTTGATTTATACGTGTGTACTCTTCGATCGAGAGACAATGATGGACATTCATACAGTAAAAGTATTTCGTCTTATGATATTATACTCAGATAAAAGCCAAAACTTTATACTGATGCTATGTACTAGAGGGAAAGTTCTTTTGTATCGGATACATCATACTCTACAAACATTTGTTTACCGCGAAAACGATAGATTACTCACGCACTCAGCGTGAAATTCTCTGAAACTGCTATCAGAAACCACAAGTTCCAAATTTTGAATGTAGGTAATCACTAAGACAGAATATTGCGAAATTTGACCTGACATGAGGGTCGGATTTTAGGATGGTGGGATTCAGAAGTAGAGATTTATAATAGAGGGTATAGATTAGAAGAATAAAGTAAAGCCAGAAAGAATTAAAGGTACGCGATTGAAACCGCGGGTGTCTGCTACTTTAAAACATATGATTAATAATGTTAAGTTATTAACTATTATTGGCGAATCGTTAGAGTGACTGAAATAAATAATAAATTAATAAGGAAAATTCTCAAGTTAAATATTTTCACAAACAGCATCCCTTTTTTTGTAAGTCGTTTAAAAATCAGTAAATATTTCTACAATTAAAATGTAGAAAAATAATGTTACGAAAGCAAAAACAATTTATAATTACTCATGTTACCTTGCGCTTTATCCTTTTCAGATTTTTTATTATATTGGAAATTGTTTTTTTCATTATCATTGCTGCTCTCGTTATCCTTTTCAAAATGTAATCCAAAATCATCTAGATTTATAAACAGGTCGTCTTCATCGAAATTTTCCGAATTTTCATCATAATAACACGAACTTTGTACATCACTTTCTATTGAATCGCATACCGATATCTTCCGCTCGTGTCTATCGAAATTAAATTCTGTACAACTTGTTGGTGTATCAGGTAATATGTAATTCTTTTCTACATCTAAATTATATAAAATATTGTTAGGATAACTATATTGTTCTATACTACATGTCACAGGCGGAATGTTGGTCACTACAGGTGTTTCCATTTGTGAATTATCTTGAACTGTGAACTCTTCGCTATTATAATTACAGTAGCGTTTCGAGAACGCCGTTTCTATCGACGGCAAAATCGCTTCATTGGGCATCACTTTTAAAAAATCTTCATTAAAATCTGGAGTAAGACAAGACTCACCATCCTCTCTACATAGTTCATCTATTAGGGATTCGTCGTCTATATAATCTGTGGGTGATTCAAAATTTGTGTCATTGTTATTTTTACCGTCGCATGAATCAGATTTGAAACTGCTATCGTCGAATTCTATACTATCTAGGTCTAAGAGGACATCTTTAATGTTCTGTTCATTTATATTATAGTCTACTACCCCATCAATGTTGTCCAAATCGTTTTTCACATTTTCTGTGTTGGTCCAATTGTTTATGATTTCAAAATCAAAACTTTCCTCCACGCCGTATTTGAAACTATCATTTTTCGTTTTATTCTTGCAGTTTTCTACTTCTAAATTGAATTGCGACATGTAGTAAGCGTGAAGGTCAGTAACATCGTTTTTTTCTTGGAACAGTTCGGTGTCGTACGTCATGATATCATATTCCGCCATGACTATAAGTTCATTTGCCTATAAGGTTCAATAATCCCGATGATTAGGTGCAATTAATTGACATGTGGCCTGGTCGGTTCGCCGCATATGGTTTTGCTATTATTACAAAAATAAACTTTCTCCAAGCACCATCTCGCGTGGCCCGCGCATCTGCGAATTATAAATTTAATTACAATTGTTATTACACATTTTGCAACACGTGTTCAAATATGGCTACCTTACATATTGTAAGGAAGTGTTTGCGCGTTATTATATACATTTGAAATCGAAGCATACAGTTGTTTCATTAGATATATGAATCAGTCTTAAGATTAACAAAATTACAGAAAGTATAAAATGTCGTATGTATGTAACTAGCTTCACCATCATCATCATCGCCAGCGTTAACTGGTTCACTAATGGACATAACTTTATTCCAGTCAACGCTAAGACAGTTGATCGCCAATTCTGATCGAAGTGGCTACTGAATATTTCACACATAAGTAACAACTATACAAACATGGCATAGAAACGCAACAGTTACTTTTTGCGTAGAAAATAATACGAAATAAAACAAAATAACGACGAATTATCTCCCTTTAGCTCTTTTAGATTTCTTTAGGAAAATATTTAGCTATCAGTGTATGCGGTCAGATGTTTTGTTAGTCTTCGGTAACAGTTACACAGGTTCCAATTATTTCCAGCAATTTTATATGAATTGGATTAAAAAAATACATTCCATCATAGAAATTTGCATTTTATTCTTTAATTTTTGTTTACTAACTTTTCCTTTGAAATATTTCGGCCATTTGATAACATCATCATTATCATCCAACTGCCCTTCCGAAGGTGATAGGTTCAATTTTAAGATGTTTTGACTTTCAAATAATTGTCTAGATTATTTACTGTTCAAAAAAAATAAGGAGAAAAATACTGTGCTCGTCACCTTCGAAACGCGATTGGAGTTAGCAACGTAAAGAGTTACGCTCTGATGTAGCGCAGACCGTAGCGTACTGTTTCACACGACTTTACTCTTAATCTTTTTGCCTTAAACCGCTCTTTCGCTCGCCTAAAATATCTACTCATAAATTTTAATAATGCTTCTTGAAAAATTATGAAACTACCTAAAAATACTAAATCCACTTACCGCCTAAAAGGTAAGAATTCACACCTAACAAACGTCACAAAAATGGCGCGATGTCAGATTGACACTTGTCTTATCTTTAGCACTCACAGAGGATTAAAACAGGTCCACACAGATTGGAATATCAATTGGGAATAACACGGGAGCTACTGGGATAGCAAAAAACTAAAACTACACATGTGCTCACGACCATTTTAAATGTCTGTTTATAGGGCTATAAGATCGACATATGACTCTTATTGGGTTCGGTTAAGGTTCCATTTCATCAAAAACATTGATATAAAGCTCTGTTAGATTTCCATCATTAAAAATCTTTTGGCGCCAATAGTAAAATATCAATGTTAAAGTAGTTTTTAAATGGCAGATTTCATTGATTTTTTTGCTACTACAACTCCTGTAAACATTTTCACTCCAAATTGTTTTTTTTTTTTGTATACTGTAAAGACAGTGTCGAAAGTTAATGAGAGACGTTTAAATGAGTAGAAAATTAGGATTCTTTTGTGATTTTTTTTTCTCTATAAGTTATCAAAGGTAGTACGACTAGATTCCCGCCATGGTTCAAACCTTGTCGTGGCGGTGGGGCCTAGTAGCCTGGGGTGAACCCTGGGGAAGCCAATTGAATTGGGGGATCTTTGCACCCCTCTTGTAAGAAGAGGGGGCTTAAAGATCAGGAGGAGCAATCGCTCTCGGTACCCCTCTTATAAGTAGAGTGGACTTAGGAGCAACAGGAGGTGGTGCTTTTGCGCACGGGGCAAGGGGCGAGGATGGCAACCTCACCCCTATGCACTGTCCCAAAGTCGGTGAGGTTGTCCTGTAGTGCGTGGCAGCCCCATCTCTGGAGGTGGAGTTGGTCACTTAGGGGGCTGACTAGCCGTCGAGGTGCCCTGATGATTTGTTGTTCCGGGGCACCTCACCAAGGGCGGCACTGGTGGCACTCACGGACCCCACCCAGGGCCAGTGAAGGCCAGGGCTAGTGGTCTAGTTTATGTAATGAACTATAATGAATCTACTTTTACAGATTTTGTGGCGGTTTATTTATTTATTTAACTAGCCCGACGTTTCAGAAGCTTTACTGCCATACTAACCATGGTCACGGAAGTTATTAAAAATACCCGAAGTATTATAATTATTTTGTTGTTCCGATCAACTATTAATTATCAGGTAATTAATTCATAAATTATTTGAATTTTAACGCAAACAGTACACACGCTATTTTGCTTATCCTGCCTTGAGTTCTTATGTTTACTCTTTGAATTGATTATGTTTATCACTGAGTCCCAAGTAGAGGGAAGAACCAAGCCATCTTCTCTGTTGAAATTTGAACGATTTTTAATTTCAACAACGTCGCGGATCATCCTTTGGAAGAAATCGGTGTTATCTAGTGGGGATTTGCACTTCATCAAATCTAATCTAAGTAATCACATCATGACATCTCAGTCCACCTGTTAAATAATTTAAAAAGTTACAATAAAAGTGGTAAAAGTTTTATTTTAACGAGTAGCATTCACGTAATGTTAAGATCGTCAATTTGTATACAGAACGTGCATCTCATTTCATCATGTCACTAATTTTTCTGTCGTATAGAAAAATTCATTTAAGACAACTTTGTGTATTTTTATAGCAATAGCATACGAGCCTTTTGACAACTACCGCCATAGACTTCCGCATCATCGTCATGCACGTGGGTTGCCCTCTTTTCCTTCTCCCCTCCAACGGGTCACCAGCTACCATACCATACATACCATGTCACTTAACGACGGTGTCATGTGAGCGAGAGGTGCCTGCCTGGATTTGCTGGCACAATTACGCTGCAATGCAACACTACCTTGAACTAGTGTTGTTGTTTTAAGAAGTTGTCTGGTATTAAGTAGGTAGCGGGTGGGTAGCGGGTGCCACAGCAGATGTGAAACACAGGGTGAAAAATTATGACTAACCGATAAATTATAAACACTATTTTAAATTGAATTACTAAGTACTGCTGAGTTTGTTTAGCATAACAAACAAGGTGATAAGCAACCAGGCACCATTGGACGGCAGGAGGGCAGGCGTAAACCACATCTGTATAACAATTATGCGGATATTTATGGGCGTCGGTGGCCATCAAGTGTCTCCGACAGCTCGTTTGTTCCCGTTAAAATATAGATTGACACCTACACACTATAGAATCCTATACAATTCGTGACACACACATGTTAACCTTTTTTTTTGTCAACCTGAAACCCTTTAAAAATACGTGAAATGCGGTGATAGGACACAAAAACATCTTTAGTAAATAAACTTTTTCCACTTTTTTCTCTACTGCTAACATCATTACGTCTTCATCTTGATGTCAGTTTCACATGTTTTTTCTTTCTTTTTTGTTACGATGGTAATGAAATATGAATATTGGAAACTTTATTTAAAACTATGAGTTTTATGATCGTTTATGAGTAATAGAAAAGCCACTTAGGCTTTTTGTTCTTCCTAAACATATTCTTAGCGTCGTTAAATTGTAGGTGGCACGGAGGGGTGTGCGAGGATTTCTCAGTTGTTATGTTTTAAAGGTGCTCTTTAATGTGGCAGTAAAATTGTAAATTTATTAATTTTTTTGTTCATCTTAAATGGTAAAATAAAAATACGAGGGTGCTTCAACCACACTACCGAAGTAACATTTCTTTACTTACACGAAACGTACCTGGCTATCAGTGAAAGAGTGAACCAATATGTGTACTCGCACCTCTCTTATCTCTATAGTAATGTACGGAGCCTACCACACGTTTTTAGAAAGACGTAGTGCCATGCTGCATAAGAGGCGGTAGTGCCATGCTGCATAAGAGGCGGTAGTGCCATGCTGCATAAGAGGCGGTAGTGCTATGCTGCATAAGAGGCGGTAGTGCCATGCTGCATAAGAGGCGGTAGTGCTATGCATGGTGTATGACACTACAGTCCCATTCCTCATAATATAGTCGAGGTATATTATGAGGAATGGGACTGATCATTGTACTTTTATTATAGCACGCTTAAAGAAACGATTCTTGAATCACTCAGTGACAGCTGACACCGGGTAGGCGCGGCCCAGCTGACGTCACTCAAATAGGCCGTCTTTTTCTTTTTCAGTACAGGGAAAATGATGTATGTATCCTCCATCCGGGCCTGGGTGGACCGGGTGCTGCTACCGTTTTAAAGCCACTGCGCGAGCCTGCGGCCGCCGCGGCGGGGTGCCCCGGATGGGACCGAAATACATCACAACATGAAGTGAGGTAATTAATGATCGTTCTAGGACCCGACGGTCCTATATAGCAATAAATTGAGCCAAATTATCGTACTTTCCACAATAATGTGTTTAATTCATAAATGATTCGTATTAAAGGCAATATTCACATATTTTTTTTTTCAGAAAAAGG
Organism: Eumaeus atala; assembly: GCA_017140195.1. Lineage (NCBI taxonomy): Eukaryota > Metazoa > Arthropoda > Insecta > Lepidoptera > Lycaenidae > Eumaeus > Eumaeus atala. The sequence goes on from JAFELO010001666.1 coordinate 149,017, forward strand.
AAATTAATGCACTGTTAGTAAAACTTTCCTTCCTCCAATCCGATCCTTTTAAGATTTATCAACATAATTACAATACCGATGCGTTGTACTCCTTACCCCCAATGGGTCACCGGCTACTTTCAAACCGGAAGAAAGCAACACCGAAGATTTCACTTTACGCCGGTATCATGTGAGCGAGAAGTACCTCCCCGGCCCAATTCCGCTGTAATGTAGCATGGCACTACCTCTTCCTGTACGATAATTGCGCGTCATTAAAACCAAAATGTAGTTTCAGCACAAGAGTCAGGGAACGCAATTCCGTTTTATTATAACTCATGGTATGTTTTATATAATAAGAGGATATAAATATCTGCATGATTACTATGTCGGGGCGTTGTCCTTTCCAGCTCCCCACCAATGGGTCATCTGGCTTCAGTGCCAACATTATAGGAAGTAAGAAAATGGTTGTAAGCCACCCAATGAAATTAAAATAGTGGACGCACAATAAAGACATCTCTATCGCGCTTTGGCTATGCCCGATACGGTGGTAGTAGTAAGACAGTAGCATCGGTAGTGGAGTAGGAGTGTGGATTATTGCCCGCCGTTTGTTAGCAGATCTCTTCGAACTCTCTTCTCACGTTCAAAAAAAGAATAACTTCGAAAAAAATATTTTTATATTGTTTAATTTTATTTGCCTCTTAGGCGGTATGATCATATTTACACCTTAGCCCAGTCGTGAGAACGAATAAAAATATTTGCCTCTTGACAGTGTGAGTGGTACTGACAAGGAGCGACAGTACTGTCAAGGAGTACATGAAATTAATTAAATATATGCCCTGGAAAGACTACTAGAACTTGCTGATTAACATTATTCTGACATCTTCTGCATTATCTTTTACATTAATTATCTAATAAGAAAATAATTCCCTTATTAGATAACAAATAGTGCCACGCTGCAATGTAGTCAAATTGGGACGCATTGGCAGGGACAAGATCGGGGAGGGACCTCACTTTCACATGATACCGCCTCAAAGTGACGGCTATACCTACCGTGGCGCGTTTTGACGAGTACCACGCGGCTTGTGACTAATTGATGGCCCATTGTAGGGTAACCGTAAAGGGGGTCTGCATAAAATAATGCAGATGCGTTGTCGGTATTCGTTAAGGCTCGAAAGGTACCGATTGCTCGTTTTTCCCCTGCTACTATTATACCAACTAAAATAAAAAAATCTTTTGTGCCTTGTGCCGCAGAGAAGAAGTGCAATTAGAGCGAAACTTTATGGAGAGATCTCTCTCATTTTGAATTGAGTACATCTTTTATATTCTCTGTAATAGTATTGTAAGTATGAGCTGACTTTTCTTGGTATGATTGAAAATCAATGATTAAAAGCTAATTTTTACGAGCTAATGTTACCATGAACCATAGAAGCAACATCTGAAGGGAGGGTTCAGGTTAACGGCTCGTGGCTGTTGGTGGAAGTTGTTGATGTACCTAATGAGTTACAACATCTGTGACCTCGTGGTGTGTTGATTGCTTATACATTGTAGTTATCGCTACACTAAGACATTGACGTCCATTAGTTTCCACGAGCCGATAGATCGTTAATTAATTATTGTTGCATTTTTAGCTGTTTATTTTATTCAGTACATGAAATATAGTAATAGGTGCCGTCAGGACGTGGTGAGCAACGTGGTGTGATTGAAGTGAACATATATTATTATTATTATTATACTATTAACGAGCTGGTGCTCGCGACTTCGTTGGCTTTCTTTTTTCAAGAAATCCTTCTAGTAGTTTCTACATCAGATGTTCCAGTTTTCAAAACAAATTACACACTATATTGTGTTAGAAGTATGAAAGCACGTTCAACCTCTTGTTGCAGTGGCGGCTTGACAGGCGTTCCATATTGGTTTAACCCACATTATCTGTCAACAAAATCTTTAAGTAACGCCTAAGTCAAATTACTCACATTCGTTGTCATTTTTTTGATACTCCTGCTATTTACTTGTGATGAAATACGTAGTGGAGACAATGGTAGCAATGGTGGAAATGAGTGGTCAACAAGCCCAAGAAAAAAAACTCTTACAGAGATCTATCAATTTATACCAAATACAGCTACGTTTAATTTTTCGGGTTACAATTTACTACAATAGGCAAGACAGACATATTTTATAATATCAGTACAAGACTACTATATCACAAAATGTCATTATTTCAGTAATACAATGAGTGCTAGTGCAAAATATTGCTTTCTCCTAACTATTTTATAAGAAGGCTCCAAAACGCTTGTAAGTGTCATGGCGTCACTTTGACGTCACGTTCAAGAAATTTCGACTCACTTTTTATGTTAATTTAGAATTCTCTTATAATTAACATATTCAATGTTCTAAATCTTTTATACCCTCATCATGGCTATTTATACTCTATCTTATATATAAAACAAGGTCCCCAAAACTGTCTGTCTGTATAAGATCTATTTTCACAAAATCTACTAAACGGATTTTCATACGGATTCCTCTCTTCAATAGAGTATTTCTCGAGAAAGGTTTTAATGTATAACCTATCCTTAGTATATAGTACAGTATTACTAGTAAATTATAAAAAAGGTAATAACTATACTTTTTTGTAGGGAATAAAGTGCTCAGATGCTGGTTTGATGGTGAAAATTTTTGCACCAATAATAACTAACTAAAAACACTCATGAATTCTAGAGTGACATTTAATGTAACAAGGGCACACCTCGAGCACAGGTCGTGTAGTACAACACTCATCCCTGTACCGTTTGCATTACGAAATCTAGGCACAAAACTTCAGATGAGAAATAGCTTTTTCTTTTAATTTTTTTCATATTTTACACGGTTGGATTTTTGCTTTCCTAAATATTTATTAGACTTTTGCGACGTCCACGACTACACTTGTTATTATATAAAATTAATAAGTCGATGTCTTCGAGTCATGTTCGAAATTAAGTGTAATGAAAAGTGGCTTAAATTATTTGTTAATAAAATATATTAATAAATATTTCAATGAGACAAAACCCTCCTGTGAAAAAAACTGTAAATAGTAGTCAGTATAATTTATTTACTAAACGATTATACACAACATTGCTCGTTATTCGTAAACATGTATCTCCTTACAGATAATTATAATAACAAGAAAAGAGCTAAAACGAAAGTGTACGTACAAGTACTGCAATATGGTTAGCTCACATCAACGATACATGAACAAAACCATGAAAATGGGAAGCTTTTGGTTGTCAGGAACAATTGGTTCGATTTGAAAATTCTTTCAGTATTTGATAGCAGATTTACTGAGGAAGTTTATAATGCATACGTCGCAGCCGATGTGGATAGATCGCCGTATTTCATTCTGGCTCTCTTTTTTTTTTAAACCATTAATTAAATTGAATACGGCTGAGAGAAATTCCGATAGATAATGTTCGGCGCTATACGTTATTCAATGAAGCTATCGTATTGAAATAAAGTGGGTAATTATCCGCCTCCTTCACAGCTTTTTGTTCCCAATTTAAACACGCGTAACGTTGCTTGAGGTGACAACAAATCTGGCGTTGTGTACAGAGAAATAAAAAGATAGCCCCGGTTAGGTTCGTAGCGCTCGTGGTTAGGGCTTTCATTAATAGCACTCAAAACACTTGGACTAATTTCATATTTGTACGGATCTATCACTATCACTACCTAAAATCAAGATATTCACCAAGGCTTAACGTCAGCTGCCAATTTGAAGAACGTCTCGCAATGACAATCCGACTAATCGTTGACCCGCCAGAAAACAAAACGGCGGTTTTTGAAAATGGCTATTAACTTAGGCAGGACTTATGCAATACTTAACATATACCATAATACATGTACCATGCCATGACAAATAAATACATGATTATTATGATTATGAAATAAGAGCCTATTTATGTATGTGAGTGATGCTGGCGAAGCGCTGGTAGTATAAAATAATACCTAAACCATTATAAAAATATATATTCATTAGGAGCTAGCAGGTGGTCCATTGGAGGGGAATAGGAAACGAGGGCAACGCATCTGCATAGTAATTATGCGGATATATATAGACGGAATATAAGAAAATATATATAATTCCGGATTATCAACCATGTTAATACTAATTTCGTGCCCCTATATACTTCACTCTCACTTTTTACATTTTTTTATTTACATTACATACCTAACTCTCACTTGAAACATCTAGCTAGCACGGTTCATGAGAAACAGCCTGGTAACAGCCAGACGGACAGTGGAGTCTTAGTTTATCGAACTTTGAACAGTGAAGAGTACAGGCACACACGTAGACTGATAGACACACATACCTGCGTAATTCTGAATACGATAATTGTAGAGATTGACGCCTCTATTCTGCGTTATACCTAGTCTTGCCATAAATATTGTAACAAAGAAAAAAAAATATTGAAAATAAAATTAATTACTTTTCCAGTATGTTAGTTTTATACACAAATATAAAATAATTAAAAATATATAGAGCTTATTCGAAGTGGTCTCCTTGTCTGCAATACAGACCTTTAAACTTTGAGACCAGTTATCAATAGAAGCGGATTAAGGTAAGGACTAGATGAAGGGAGCCTTCAGCTATGATCAAGAACGTTAATTTTAATCAAGATTGGGTGGATCGAGCTTTATTATCTGGCCTCGAATTATTCTGGAAGGATCATATTTGGTTATTGAATGTGTTATTAAGGAGGCTAACTACCTGCTCAAGAATGTTATCTTGATACACTTGCGCCGATGCTTTGATACATGTAAAAAAATATTGCGCAGACATTCCTTCGTGGCTAACGCCCTAAACCGGCACTGAAGTCGGATAATGCCTACGCTGCACCCTGTCTGGGAGGGACGCTTCTTTAGAGCTTTGAGCTTATATGCGATCATTTCGTTTGTTAAATTGTTGCTCAATTGTAAAAAAAATCTGTGACCTCCCTTTGCGCACCGCCTCAGTAGTATCATCATTATCATATATACATAGAATGAAAAAACGCATGGAACAATCGAATAAAAATGTCAGATTCCAAATTCTAATATAATATATTTTTTATTGTTTTCGTATATTTTTTATATTTAATTGTAACAGTATCTATGGCCAGACAAATTTTATGTAATGCCTCTGATAAGTGGGTTAAGAATTATTACACATGACTACTTTGATAGATCTTCAACTTCAACTGAACAGCAACTGAAACGTCGGACATACAAAACAAATGAATATAGTGCTAAACTATGTTGTGTTATATAGTCACATACGTAATTTAACTCTCTCTTCATATCTTCACTAACTCATGCCTATCCCCTTATCTCCTTATAAATTTGTTATTATATAATTTATTTTAATCAGTGGAAATTGTATAAAAATGGTTTTATACGCCAATTTATGTGTTGTGATCGACTTTCGCTCGCATCTATGGCTGACACCTTTCATAACGCTCCCGTCACGCCATCAACAGATTCTTGTATGCCTGTTACGTCGGGATGACAAGTTACCATCTTAAGTGATACCCTCTAAGTGAAGAGTATAACGTGTGTAATGGTAAGCTATAATACATCATAGAGTGACACTCCCAGAGTGTCCTCATTTAGTGGGCTAGTGCCATCACAAGACAGACTATGTAAATATCTTAACAAATATGCAACACAGTTTCCACTCCACCCCAACGTGCGCAAAGAGGTTTTAATCCAAAAACATCACTACCACACTGTCATCGATGTTATTTCTCTTCTTTTTTTTTCAGAGGGACCTACCACTGCTGTCGACGATTTTTTTTTGCCTTCGCCCCTACAGTCCCTGTCGTAGGACTAGTAAAGACTTTCATGTCTTCTAGTTTAGTCGTTAAGAGGATAGCTCTTTTCCCGCAAATAGGCAAATGTATATCACATACAGTATTGATTTTGGGCGTACCCAATAGTAATTATTTCTGGGGACAAAAGGGGGAGACGATCCCCCTCCTCATACTAGTGGGGCGACGCACGCACGATGCCGTCAATTATACGGAAAATAGATAAGATTAACAGTGACATCGAGCCGTGCTATGTGAGACGTGCCGCTGCATGTAGCGATAATATTTTATCGCCGACAGCGCACTTGCAACACACGTGTGCCTAGCACCCCGACATGATTTAACCGTCGAGCCAATGACGCGAACTACAACTATATTATAATCGTGAAAGAGTCTTTTTTTCGGAACTTATGCTCTTTTTTTTCGGAACTTATGCCGTGGAAGCGAAGAGAAGACCGATACAGTTTCATCGGGTTGCTGTGAGTGCTCGTCGGGCGACATGACTAGGTTTCGGTTCGAGTGACCGGTCTCCATTCTCCCACAGATGGGAGAGATACACCCCGATAAGTAATTTTAAATAGCTAGAATCACGTAAACTTAAGACATCAACAAATCGTGAAAGCTTAAAGCAATCTGGTGATTGTTGTTTCGTTAGGACCGCACGAAATAAGAACTTAACTGTCAAAACTCGCGTCCTAGTGCTAAATTTAGACACTAAACAGGTAAAAATGGAAGTATGTCAATGATAAGGAACCACATGTCATCTGGTTGCTGAGTGAATTTTATCACTATATAGTAAGGGGTAGTTACGAATTGTGTCGGACAGGGAAACACCGAACATAGCACGTTCAATGGCCCGCTGCGTTAAGAAGATAAGGCAGAGAACTAAAGTATCCGATATCACGCCACGAATGAACTCTCTGAAATGGCAATGGGCTGGTCACACACTAAGGAGGACAGATGGCAGTTGGGCCTGTAAGGTTCTGGAGTGGAGGCCGCGTTTAGGAAAACGAAGTGTTGGTCGACCGTTCATCAGATGGGAAGACGATTTCCGGGCAGAAGCCGGTCCGGGATAGATACGAGTAGCAGGAGCCGACTTCCTTGTCTTGGCGTTCATCGAAAGAAGGCCTGTGTCCAGCAGTGGACCGATAAAGGCTGATAATGATGATGAAGGGGTACTGCCATGCTGCACACTCAGCGGAATTGGGCCGACTCGTTCGCTCACATGATACCGTCGTAAAGTGACAGGTCCACTGTCGCGTTTCGTGCGGTTTGTGTGCATTTTTATGACTACTATGCGAACTGTATGCTATGGTTTAAGGTGGAACTCCTTTGAACTTGAGCATCAGCGACTCAAGCATACACTAGATCTTAATACACAACCCCACCATGTTTCAATCCTTGTCGTGGCGGTGGGCGGTGGAAGATGCTCTTTGCACCTCTCTTTTAAGAAGGGGGGGGGCTAAATATCAAGAGGAGAAGGCGCATTCTGTACTTCTCTTATAAGGAAAGGGGATAAAAGAGTAGCGGGAGGAGGCGCTTTTGCGGACGGGTTAAGTGGCGAGAATGGGAAGCTCACCCCATTGCACTATACCAAATTTGGTGGGGCTATTCTGTGGTGCAGGGACCCTTTTGAGGAGGAGGGGGTTGGTCCCTTAGGGGACTGACCAGCCGTCGAGTTGCCCTGATGTTGTGCAGTTCCGGGACTGCACTCGCGTGCCTTTTGTGAGCGAGCCCCACATATCACTGGACCCAGGGCCCGTGAAGGCGCGTAAATGCGTTTCCCTGCATCAACAAAAAAAAAAGGAACGGCAAGTGCAGTGTACTTTAAGATACACGTGGCTGTCTTATTAGTATTGTAAATTTGTTATGAAACTGACGACCGGCTGGCTCAGTTGTTAAGGTGACAGTTAATCCGCATGTTACGCTAGAGGCCGTGGGTTTGAATCTCGCCCACGTCATGAATTTTTAGTATCATATATATATATGTACTATGTGTATTTAAAAATCTTAAATGCAAAAAATATTAAATATATTTCCGTAGTCTAGTGTCTGTAACACAAATCGTGTGATAAGTCCACAGAGAATATTATTATAGATTATAAAAATTTGAAAGTCTGTATGTACGTTCGATATTTCACGCATAAGTGATTTGGATGGAATTTGGGCTCAGGGTGTACTGAGCCAAAATTCCGTCCAACAGTTAGTATATACTTGTAAAGACAGAGAAGTACTCTTCATAATGGCGATGAATTATTTGCCACTCTGAATCTCCAGATATATACAATTAACAAAATCCTGAAACACTTTATAACTCTCGTACAATTCGTCCCTGAAGTCCATATGAAAGTTATAAAAAAATATTTAAGAAAATTGTATACCGATCCCTCGTACAGATAATATTGTAGAAGATGATGAATGCTTTAGTTAAATTAGCTATTGTTACGTATTATCTGGCCGAGATACGGAGAGAAATGCTTACACTTGTCGCTGCACTGCGTCTCTCAAACTTTACCATTTATAATTGTAATATTTAAAAGTACAGATAGCGTAAATTCGTCTTCAGTCACAATGAATTCCGATTCATTGGTAAATAAAAAATAAATAAAAAAGATTGGTAAGCATGTTCAACACACAGTCATGTGGTCCTTGGGTTCGAGATCCGAGCAGGATCAAAGTGCTATTGGGATTTTTCATTTTCTAATAACAACCCGAAGTCGGGAATTCGGCGGTCGGGAGACGAGATCCCCGTGCCACGGAGAGCACGTTAAAGCTGTCGGTCCTGGGGCTGATATCTCTCTGGTTGTGTCGGTTTGTCGTCCCACCGGAAGAGGAGAATGACGGAACAGGGAGTGCACTTGTGACACGCTTGTGCACTATAATATGTTCTGCGCAGTTGGAAAGTCCCTAAGAGGTGGCCCCAAATTTGGCTAGGACAACATTACACAATTTGTCGTCCGTCTCCTTTCCGTCATAGGTAAAAACATAGATATCAGAAGGTAAAATAATAACATGAGCGTCGCCGTTTGTCAGAAATGGTTTTAAATAATAGGCTATCTTTGTATGCAATTGTCACGATATTATAAAAATAGAAATAATCATTGTAATTTAGTTAGTTGAACTAACTTATTTTATTTTCAACGATATAGCGTCCGTTACTTCGTTTGCATACTTCCTGGACTCTATATGTCTCATAGTTTAAAAGATCCTTCACGAGTTTTCATCAAATGTCACCAGATGTCCCAGAGTTTTAATAGTTATATATCAACAGAAACTGTTTTTACCTTGAACAAATATTATAAGGGGAAATTTTATATGCTTAGCTTTGCTTATGGTTTAGCTAGTCCCTGAAGGTGCTACATCAGAAGTTCTAGTTTTCAAAACAAATTATACCCCATATGTTACCCAAAGCTATTAGTTATATTAAAAATAACTTTATTCAAAACCATTCATTAGCTCCGGAGATTAGTGTAGACAAACCTGTTCAAACCTGAACAAACAGTTCCTTCAATTTTTACTGTAAATACTTCTGGCATGTGATAACATGCCAGAAGTATTTCCTATTATTATGATTTTTGAAAATTTATTACGTACAGACACACTTTTATTACTGTTATATTATGTCTAGATAGATAAAATATATGTGTACTTTTCTTTTATTCATGATCTTATAATGGTGTAAGTACCAGAAGTAATATAATAACATTTTTAGTTGCACAAATAGTAATTAATACAACATTTACGGAAGTTTCGCCCATGAGTCAATGGACTACTGAAGTGATAATAATAGACAAGAAGTATACATTTTGAGAAACACTGATCGTCGCGGTGGTACACCAAATTAACAGACTCGCGCGTCACGACTGTTAAACTGAAGGGTTGCTTTTGTATTTTTTTGGACACGAGCCAAGAAAGAGTAAAAAAACAAACTCTTAAGAGTAGTATAAAATGCGCACAACGATGCTTTATTTTTATAGATAGTTAACAAGAAAGTAGGTAAAGATAGAAACGACTAGTCCATTCTTATCTATTTATTGTTTATACCTAAAATATATTTTTGGATTTATTTTTATTACAGCAAAGCAAAAGGATTTTGATACATTCGTGAATTAAGGTGGTTCTATCTCATGCCACAAGTAACTCTTAAGAAATGCTATAAAAACAGCTAAATAATCATAAAGATGAATAAAATTCGCGTAAATATACGTAACCAATTGTTTATCCCTCCACGATTTGTATTCATATTTTTATTGTGTATACGAGTCTACTCTATCAGTATACTCGTGACCACAGCCGTTGCATAACCGTCGAAACGTTGAGAGTCGAGGTAAATACTTCGATGCAAATAATACGCGAATACGTCCCGCTTGCAGTACAAAAATAAGCAGGTATTATTATAAGCTTTTGATTGTAACTATTGACTTTTTAATATTGATAATTCGAAATACCTTGACGCACCGTCCTATCTAGTGAATTGAATGGGTGGTCACTACTAACTAAAAACCACTGCGAGAGCCTCCGGCCGCTGTGTTGGAGTGCCCCGGATTTATCAGCAAAAGGACAGTCCAGCGACTAGCCGGTCTGAAATAAAGGACTGTTCTTCTTTCCATAAAGCGACTCCGACGACGCCGTAGCTTAGTGGGTTCAGGTGGCCATCCTAGAACCCGAGTTACGGAGATCGTTTATGGGAAAAGACGCCTTAAATATCGTCTTCCGCGGACTCTCACTCGTCGCCTACGGAGTGAGTCCGCACCCTCAGCTGCCTCTCGAGCTCGCTCCGTGGTTTCCTTGCGGGACATTTCATCCTCGCAAAAGGAGGCCACCGCTCCCCAGGACTGATCACTTTCGAGCATCGTATGAACAATGCTCGATAGCGAGAGGTCCTCTCTTCCGAGCACGCTCTGCAGGTTGAACCGCTGTAAAGACCACCCAGGGCACACCTCAAGTATGTGCTCGGCCGTATCCTCCGCAGTGCCACAAGCTTCACAAACAGAATAAGGGTGCCTCAGACCCTCCTATACAAGGTACTCGCCGAAGCAGCCACGCCCGGTGAGCACCTGTGTTAAACGGAAGGTTCCAGAGGCTTCCGTTTCCTGCGCATCCGACACATTATGAGCTTACTTTTTTTATTTCATAACAAACATTAACAGGGATTTATCGCTTTGTGATTACATCGGCAGATCTCTTATTTGCTTCCTTACGACCGTGCGGGCCGCTAATTGGTGCGCCCCGCTATCACAATATCCAGCGCACGCGCAGATGTGTGGTACAGAAATAAATATTATAATGGTAAAGAGTAATTGTGCCACACGAGCTGCGACCGGCGACCCACAGCACATGTAAAAAATGACGTATAAATAAACTTTCTTTGAAAGCTAGATGCTTTATTTTTTAACCGGCAACCAACGGCTTTTTATCGGCGATGTTATTTGAAGTGTGTATTTACAATACTCGTTTACATGTTTGGGTTAGGTTTTTTGTCTTTATTCCATTATCATTTGTAAGAGTACCATGCAGCATTGCAGCGGAATTTGTCTGGCACTATCCTGAAGATACCTTTTTTTTAAATATTGTGGCAAAATGACCGCTATGCGGTCGCGTTTTGTGTTGTTTGTTTTTTTTCCTCACATTCATAAATCTCTTCATACAAACACGGTTGCGATGACTCTTGACACCACCTTCGGATAGTACCCTGTTAATCTGTATGTCAGTCTTATTCTTCCCCGGTAACTATATAAAACTACTATAAAAAGCACGCCACTTTTCATTCGGTCTACGTGAGTTACGTAACATATTTTTCACAACGACCTTCGTGCATTTTCTGACATACACAACCGTCACTTATAAACAAAGCCATTGGGATCAACACATAATTATGTAGAGCAAGACTAACTGTGCATTCGATCTGTTCCCTACACACACTGTTCCTTTGGCACCTATGCTGTACCTTCCATCACAACCAAGATGTCGAAACTCATGAAATGTGCGAACGCTACATCATCGGACACGGTTTCTACTTATTATCATTAATAATTATAATTGCTTGAAAACCGCATTCAATATTTTTGGTCCTTAGAACTACTTACGTAGTATTTACTTAAATAACTAATGGACTTCCATATCGTTCTTTCCACACCTGTGCAGCATGGAAACTCATATACTCGGCATAGTAATTATGTGGATGTACCTGGGCGTCGGTAGGAGTAAAAAAGCTCCTAGAGCTCGTTTGCCCCTATTATATTAAAAATAATTGTGCATATGTCTGTCGACTACGGTCCTATATTTTACTAGTAACATGCCGCGGTTTTAGCCGCGTAACTCCAAACCTATTAGTCGTTTGGCCTTCCTCAATAAATGGACTATTCAACACAAAATTATTTTTCAATTGGGTTTAGTAGTTCCTAAGATTGCCGCGTTCAAACAAACTCTTCACTTTTATATTGTTAGCACTGATCAGGTGATCGGAATGCTACAATATCATGAGGAAGCATTTAAAGTTATTTATATTAAGATGATGCTCTTCGCAGTAAAAAAAGGTCTAGCGAATCTTGTTCTTTAACTGAATTTATGACTAGAAATAAGCATGAGTGGCACGTGTCTATGGAGACGATTGACGAACCTATGATTTATTATGTCCGGTAATTGATGTTTCAAATTTACGTAAATATACTTAGTGAGTCATGAGCGAGAACAAGTAATTAACAAAAATACGTATAACGACAAATCCCTAGACTACATGAACCTACTCGGAAGTCGCGAACAGTTAATATTTAGACGCGCCTAGTAACGTTATTAGGTATCCAGTTTCTTTTGTTTTGCGAGGAAATGCATTTACGCACTTTCACATACCCTGGGTGAGATTCAATGGATTTGTAGAGCTCGTGGATGAACCGAATACCCATTAAAACCCCGCGGTTGCCATCGGCCGCCTAAAGTGAGGTGCACCGTATCTGTCAGCGAGACGGCACCTCGGTGACGGTCCAATCCTTTTTAAGGGACTGGACTCCTCCAAAATAGAGCAGACAGCTTAAATCAGCCCCTCTGCGACGTCCGGTTCGAGTATTATGATCAGGTTCCAACCCTAACCCCTGGCCCTAGTTAGGGAAGCTGCATAAGTTGTGGGTAGTGCCTTCGCCGCACTCCCATACGTCGTCTGCGGGGCAGGCCATTCTCCTGTCCTCCTCTCTGGCCCGCCCAGTGATTATGTGCCTTTTGACTCTGCCTTATCTCGTGGTAAGAATGTTCATCTACAGATGGTGAGGCCCCGTGTGTTCGAGTCCCGGGTCAGAACCAATGTCAATGACGTTTTTCAATTTCTTTTACCAGTCCGAAGTAAGAAAATTCTAGATTGGGCGAATTTATGAATATAGAGCGACAAGTTTGTGCCAAAATAGTAATTTACAGTCTAACATAACATACTATTAAAGTCTTCATTATCCTAATAAGGACTTATGTGACAAATAAATTAATAAATTTGGTTTCCACCGATTGCGAATTGTCAAACTTTTCACCTAGAGCCTATCTAGCCCACCTGCAGTACCTAGTAAAAGCACCAACACACGACTAAAGTCCAGATAATTCTAGAGTAAAAACTGCGAATTAATTACGCGGGTGTTAGAAGTATAGACGTCTACTGTTTCATACGAACAATTAATTTTCCTACTACACGGCATAAAACTTCGGGAATAAAAATACAAGAGCACACATTCACACTTATTCAGTACGAGCTGGTCCCCGCGACTTAGTTCGCGTGCTATTCGATTTTGAAAAAACAATTTGAAAATTTCTTTCACTGAAGATTCTACATCTGATGTTCCAGTTTTCGAAACTACATCCTTTGTGTTGCCCGGGCTTATTAGGTATACAATAGAAAAGGTCCAGTCGTCCATTTGTTCCGGAGATTAACGTGAACAACAGGCAATGTTTTTTCCTCAAATTTTTCCTCTACTACTATATCCTTGTCACCCTATTAATATTATTTTTGAAAAAAAAAATGTACAAATACACATTTTTTTTACTTTTTTACTATACGTACAGAATAGAATAGATACGAATAGTGTAACATAACGAACAGAATAAAAAATACGGTCTCACGTGTGTCGCCTGACAAAACGTACTCACAGACACATGTCTCTTGCATTAGTCATTTCTATTTAAAAAAATAACGTTTGGGAATACTAAATTAACCCCTAACTTTCCATTTCGAATCGAAATGACACTTTTAGTAAAAAATCTTTAACCCGCTCGGGGACATGTGGTTGAAAAAGTTTTTTTTTTCATCGCTAGAGTTCAGTAACCAGATCGCGATTAAAAACACAGTTATTTTAGATTTTTTGTCGGTTCAGCGGTTTTGTAGTTACGTACGAGATATGATTAAGGGCCCACATGTCGATGGTAGGGACGTGGCGGAGAAAAGATTAAAATTTTTATAGATGAGCCAGCGATTCGTCCGACTTGATCAGACGTTGTTATTTTATATGATACTGACTTTTGTAAATTCTACTAAAAAATTATACAAAAAAAATTGTCACACTCGAATCGATTCTGAAATACATAATGATATATGTAAAGTCAACATGGGAAGTCGTTAAACACATTGTTTGTAGTGCACAAGTGTGAGTGAATTAAAACCTTGGAAATCTCTATCGGAAATCCAAATTTTCCAAAATTTCCAAACACTCAATCTACAAACTTAACATCAAAACAGCGTGTACAATAGGTCAACATTAAATGTCAGATCGAACGATTTGCCTTTTTATGCAGGACGGTTTCTGTTCTACAAGATGCTGACTCTACATTCAAACAGTAAGTTATGTAATACACAAAGGGTCAATCAATCGTATTGTGTTCTTAATTTCATAGGGAGCAAAGAATGATTAAAAAAAGTCAAAACGGAAATGTGTTACGACAAATAGAGCGATATACCTATGTTCATGCTAATCTCAAGTAGGTTACGATGTTGAATTTTCCGTTCAATCGTGTGTGAATCCCACGCACACATCCATTTTTGTTTTAAACTAGCATCGCCCCGCTACTTCACCCGCCCAACTCCGTCCCTAATAGTAGTAGCGTCATAACATGTAGATGTAACCTTCCTCAATAAATGGACTGTTCAACACAAAAATATTATATATAATTCGTTCTAATTCCAGTTGTTCCTGAGATTCGCACAACACTCTTGAGCTTTATATTATTGGTATGGACATCGATAGGTAGTCGGTACGGACACGTGTCCATCCCTAGCGAGAGCGCACTTGTTCGTGTCATTAGTCAAACTAGCGCTCCTTCGGCCGCGACGTATTGATGAAATGAATGAAAAAAAATTCATGCCATATTGTACGCTCACCAACACAATACATGTTTTCACCTTAATATTTATAACAATAAAACTACTTTTAAGGATTCTATATATTTTTAAGGATTAAATTTATATTTAATTATTTAACTAAACCGATGTTCCTGATGTTATAAGTTTCTAAAAATACCCGAAGAATTATAATTTTAATTGTTCCGATTTGTATTTAGTTTTTTTTTTTTCGATTTACATGTATTTTGTCAACAATATGACAAGATGAAGGCTCTCCGTGATAACATAGCGAGCCTATAGTATAATTAATTTCAAGAAAGTGCAGGACTGTAGTGTACTGACAGTAACAAAACAACGATGTTTTGTGGAGATTTGGGAGACACAAGTGCACTGTATGCCTCTGTTACGACGGTAGGAGATTAATCAGGCGCTGGACAGATGGTTTAACATACTCTTTAACATATTCTCTATCAACTTCCCTTCAGTCTACCGAAAATACATTCACAGTGTGCACTTTTATACCCCTACACTTGCGTAATTATTATAAGTACATTTTTCTTAGGAACGTTCTTTTAAGGTTTTACCATTCCTGTTCTACTTGCATTTTATTCATTGAAGAATGATAAAATTTACTATAAAAAGTGATCAGTGAAGATATTTATATTTATATTTAAGTGATAAGATTCATCATTTGGGCAAGAAGAAAACGTTTTTTTATTGTGTCTGCATTCTCGAGACTTGTATATACAGGATGTGAGCAGACGGTATTAAATGATAATATTAATCATGCATCGCGGAAGTGGGCGCGTGTATAGCAAATGTTGTCACCCAATCATTGTACTTACGCCGAATTCTGAATCGTTGCGTCATTTTACATTTCTTTATCGTGCGCCTACGTAAATGTTTAGCAGCTTATAAAAACTAAAAACAGCTTATAAAAAAAATGCTGATTACTTGAATTCAGTGTGAATTCAAATAATCAGCATTTTTTTTATTACTTACATTCTAAGTAATTCTTACATTAAATTGAAAAATATAAAATCTTGTACTTGACGAGTCGTCAGATTTTACACAGGTTATACCGACCAATCTAACAACTCCTAATACGTTGTGCATGAAGATAAAGATTATACTTGCATTGACACGTCTATTCATTTTTGTTTAAGAGAAGCTAGTGTGCAAATGACTTATATATTAGCTATCTAACATTTTATAAATTATATTTTTTTACATAGAACAATGTCTTTTTAAAAATGCATCTACCAACTATGTTACAGATTAATAAATAATATACTTAATTATTAACCAACAATATAATAAATAAAATGAAAAGCCAACAATTAGATTATTACATTGTACACTTCATTTTAAAAATATTAAATAAATTATAAACGAACAAAGTGCCAGACACTAATTTAAAATTTAATAATGTAAAATTCCGTTCAGAATTAACAAAATATAAATAATCATTAAAGATTCACCAATTACATTCAAATAAAATATCAGAACATGCCATTTTGATAGTTGTGTATGTTGTAATAACATTTTTACAACTCTATTTTAAAGAGGTTTCTATTAAGCTATTTCACATTCTTTGGCAAGTTATTATAAATTTTGGGACCCATAGAAAATATACTTCCAATTATTCTGTCTTACGCGGTTACACATAAAGTCTATCGCAACCACGCCTGTTACTTTTCACATAGTCCTCAACTCGTGGAAAAAGATGGATATTACTTTTTACAAACAATGTTACTTCAAGTATATACAGAGATGGAAGCGTTAGAATTCTGTGTTTTTCGAATGAGGGTTTATAGCTATCTAACATTTTATAAATTATATTTATAAATCCATTGAGCAGATCATAGAACATTGTACATACATACGCTCGAAAGCGTATTACGGTCCTTCTGAAGGCAGATAAAACTAGAGTGTGAACTAAAAGTATAAGTTAACCAATTCCAAGTACTGCTTTTTTTGCTAAATGTTAACGGTACCGTCATTTCACTTTAGGTATTTTTGATAATTTTTAAAATATTCAAGCCATTAATCTATATTATCAAAATCGTATATTTTTACCGAGGAATGCATAAATACATATCGGAGAATCGAGCACCTAATATTGGGACTGGGACTCGTGAGAGTCTTTGCTCTTATAATCGAATAGGAGGGATCACTTTCCATAAACAACAACACGCTTTCACCGCTGGGCGTTTGGGTGAACAGTAGATACCGCCATCTTGGTAAGGAAAACGGCAGACCTGTCAGAATGCTACTTACGTGGTAGGAATATCTCCCGGTATATCAAGTGCATTCGATAACGCCTGGTGGCCAGTGCTACTTCGCAAATTAAAAAACGGAGGATGCTACTCGAACATATATGTATTCCTTGATATATTTCCACTTCATTAATGGCACAGCTTTAGTTTACTGCGGCTCGATATGTCATATATATACTATCGCTTTATTTATGGTATATATTTCACGAATGTTTTCCTTGTCACTTTCGGCGATGTGTACATTGGTAGGATACGCAGATGATGCACTTCTAATAATTCAAGCAAGTTCGTGCACAAAGAGTAGAGATTAAATCGAATAGCTTCTTAGTTTAGTTAGTTTAGCTTAGTTTTAATAGCATCCCTCCTAATCCGAAAACCGATTAGAATTCGCACCCCATAAAACTTTCCAAATGTTATTAATCGTTACTGTCAAATCCACGTATTAAATTTAAAAATATAACAGTCAAACGTAAAAAACTCGTACATATTTGTGCGTAATAATATAAATTAAATTACATTTTTAGAGCATATTATACAAACAGGAGAAAGAAATAAACGAAGCTATTACCTTTGCCTTTACTCGATAAGTTTATCGACATCAACTTGAGGTCTGTCATTTAATACTTTAGACTCTGATTAGATGTTGATCTTTGCACTGGTCCAGTTTCTAACTGGTCATGGCTACTTAAAAACAAACTTTTTAGTTTTAAATTAATACCGTTACCCCTCTGCGACTGCCCGTTTGAATGTGACGAATACAAACCGCAAATCATATCTAGTGGTAGTGTGATATTTGGCAAGTTGAGCGAAATATAATGCTTGGTAAAATTCGTAGTGTTACTGGAGTAGTTTACTATGGTGGCTTCGTGGACAACGTGAGAAAGCTTTCGTGCTTTCAAACAATTTTGCCATAAATATGGGCAGCAAATAAACATAATATCTCGTTCATTGTAATATTCTAAATATAACGAGTATTCAATACTAACATAACACTTATTTATATACATATACGTGGTGCAATAGCAGTCGCGCTGCACATGGATGCCCTCTCATTTCACGGCTTGTATAAGTCTTTGCAATCTTGTACTGTCTCCTCCGCTTTGATTAGAAAGGGACATTGGAATTACTACTGACTCCTCCTACTTGTTTCTGATTAAATTCGATGCGGGTCCCAAGACAGTTTTAGCTTGGCTCCTTGTGATCATATTCATGGGTTCATAGTGGATACCGCTGTCGTTCCTGGACACACAGGAGTAGCAGCGGCACTTAAGTTCCACTATATTCCATCGGTGTTCTCTCTGTTCTACTGAAAAGCGCCATAGTAAGTATCTCGTGCTCATTTGATACTAGCACATAAGTGCTAAGGGTTGTTTATAAAAACTGCAAAATATGTAATTAGTCAAAGGGTATAAAATGTTTTGAAGTAATGATGAGGGTAAACTTTTACTGGAGAAACTGACACCCTGAAGCTGGCTAGCTACCATCGTTTTACATTTTCTCTTGTTACGCCAAAGAAGTATAACTTCTAAAGCGTGTAAATAAGTACACACAGATACTTTTTTATATCACCTGCTTCTTTGCTCCCATTTCAATAAATTATTGTTGAATTATCATTGCGCATCTTTTGTAAATAGCTCTTCATTCCGTGAGGATCTTCAGTTCTCCGTACCACAGGACATGGATATTTGAGGAAAATTTGTACCCAACACATGATATTTTTGTAAGGAGACAACTCTGTTGTAGCGTTTCCGTAGTTTGTGAATAGCTAGTGGCCCATTGAACGGGAGGTGGAATGCAGAACAATGACCTGCGTTACAAATATGCGAATAGAGGCGTCAGTAGTTGATAAAAGGCTCCGATTTCTCGTTTGCTCCCCAATCAGACACACTATAAGATAAAGTCCCCAAAAGTTGCTTGTCTCTATGTGATCTATTTTCTCCAAATCCGCTGAACGAAGTTTCATGCGGAATTTTCATGCGGACCGCATGAAAATTCGTTCAGCGGACTTCTCCTATGGATAGAGCGATTCCCGAGGAAGGTTTAAAGTATAACTACTGAAGGTGAATGATGAAGGCAATACGCTAGTATCAAAAATGTAGAAAATAAAACACCGAATAACTCCCCGGAACACTCACCCTGGAAATTTCGTTAAAAGATGAAGAGCGAGTCAACATGCCTCCGAATTGAATTTAGTACTGCAAATTGTGGGTAGTTCGCTATTTTTATTAACTAGGTCGTAAAGAAAAGATCAAAAATATACTTGTAATGATTTATTACAACACTAATTAAGTATAATTTACAATCGATAAGTGATTACTGCCTGCGGTACATCTCTTAGGCGAAAACGATTCTATAGCCCATTACATATAAAATGTGCCGACGCCCGTATTACAATTCTTTAAATATTCGGTGCCAACAAAATAGCCCAAATCTTGCTACGAAATCTCTGAATAGGTTTTCATAAAAATTGTCAAAGAGGGCCCCCTCTATGACAATTTTTGTTAGTGTACTCTTTAGATTAGTGAAAAAAAATGGAATGATCTAAGGTTCAGTGTACTGTATTTAATGGTCAATTTACAATCAAAGATATAACAATTTATTGATGCAGGATCTGGTCTTAGCTCGAACGAAACATTTTACAACGTGGTCAATAGAGAGTCCACTAATTACCCCAAAGTGTTTTTTGGAATATTTTCGTAAATTTTTGTAGGCAATTTTTTTTACATTGTTCTTGAAAAAAGTGACTTGATAGTTGCCTAGAACCCAACGTGAAATTTGGTGACAGTAGCCTCGCGTAATTAATGGACGACCCCTATCGGTTTCTAACGCGCTAAGGCAAACTAAGGCTTTGTATCAGCAGAGTATAGAAGTGTTTCGTAATTACAATTTGAAAGATACGCAACGATTCGTTTCGCGTGATTATTGTAAATATTCACAAAAATGGTAATCTTGTATTTTTGACATTTTATTACAAAACGTCCAGAACAATAGACAATGTTAAATAAGACACATAGACAGCACATTTTTGCCACGTCTATAACTAACATCTACATCTCTCTCATTAGATAGACCATCTATGATGCTCATTTATTTTTATGTATTATTAAGCCTCTCTTTGCCAGCCTGTATTTAAACGTATTTAGCAAATCGACGAACATCATTCATACTACGACATTGTAATACATGTTTAAACTTTTCTTTATTAACCTTTAATTTACAAAAATACAAGATACACTATTTCATACTGAACCGTCCCTCTAATGGGTCCGCGAATAAAATTTCGTAATACAAACATAATTTATTTTGAAAGTTTACGCGCGTGATTTCATACTTTTGCAAAGAGCATAAATATTATTGAATTAAGTAAGCTGTTTTGACAATAGCAAATCTTTTATACGAACAGTTTCGAGACGCTCAATTTGTATCTTGGCTATTTTTGTGAATCAATGTTTATGCTAGTCTGATTTCACTCATATCGTGGCGGACTGCCGTGTTATAAGTACGAGACTACAGAAAGAATACGGTTGCGGATTGATCGAGCATTCGAGTCAATTACATTTTCCATCACTTCAGTATGGTATTATGACCAAATAATAATCGAACAAAGAATGATGGACTATAAGAACCAAAAACAAATAAACTATTGAAATAGATAAATTAGGTACTTGAAGAGCTTAATCATATATTCACTCTGACGCTTATCTTGTGCACACTTTAACATATTGATGCAGTATACGTCAACACTATTTGACATCAGATCTCCTACGGGGCAGGTAGAGTGGACCGAGTGGCATATCCACGATCCGTACAGAAGATGATATACACAGGGTATAAACTGTAGGTGCTTTACCTGTTGCATCATATGTTTAAATAAAATTGAAGTCTATAATTGAGTGTCTGATATATGAGTTAGTGTTTCTCAAGCGCATTGTACTACTTTAACGACAGTTGCTTATTCGAAAATGTAACTGGCTGACGATACAGGTGCTGTAGTATGAAGGATGTTTGAAATGTTTAAGAAAATGAATAACGAATTCTGTTTATATTTTACGAGTACAATCATAGACGTAAAAAATATTAAAAAAAAAATGACCATAGTAAAAATATATCTCTGCAAGCAACTTTAAAGCATCAGTAGTTTATAACAATTACAATTTTCTCCATAAAAATAAATTAAATAAAAATATACTTTTTAACCTATAGACATTTGTGCTTCTACGGTGCTCTAAAAACTCAACCGGCTCTGGGTCCACTAATTGTACCCAGTCGTAACTTTCGTATCGAAAGTGCGTAGTTCTAAAAGTTAAATGCATATTTGAAACTCGATTAGTACTATGTTATATTCGTATAAATACATAATTATTGTGATATGATTATTTTCACCCTTCGTTATGGAATAAGTTGGTATGCTCCAGTGACGAATGCATTTTATTTTTAAACCAAACTGCACATGTGAACCCTTTTTTAAACTCTTACAAATATAACGGCTAACTTAAAATGAGTCAATTCTATGTTAAGAGGTACATCAATATGAGCTTTTAGCTCCAGACATCTTTATATTGCAATTTTAACTTTGGAATTTCTTAGGACTTTTATCCTCTCCTAAAAAAATAGACGATTTATAATAAAACGCTTTCGCCACCGACTGTGCCATTGAAAACTATTAACTTTAAATAAAACAAAATTAAAATAAATACCAAAATCGGCGAAGTCCATACATTATTGAAATACAGTGAAAATTTAACTACTACGATATTATTTAATTCTAAATTTTCTACAACATGAACGATTTAATATGCAATATTTATAAGTAAACGCTTAGGAGGCTAAAATTTAAATTTCTTAAACAATTTACATCGCTTGATAAACATGAATATTTACATCCTAAAAAACAATTCCACAGAATCACAAAGTACCATGATCTATGGCACGCTAAAACTACTATAAAACATCTTTCAGATCATAAATCAATTCCTACAAATCAATGGTTTAAAACCTAAAAGCGAAAATGCATTATTTTACAACTACCCTCCAATTTTTTACATACTGCTGGAGCTCGATTGTTCTTTGAGATTAGTGAACAGTTGACACTGAACTCTACGCTGATGCGCAAATACCGTCGCATAACATTTACAGGTGGTTTACTAAATTTTATGATCGATATCACGAACGCCACGAAGCATTCCGACAATCGACGAGCCAATCAAAATGAATTGCACGTTTAATCCTAAGATTGATATAGTTAAGCTACCGGGAAAAGATCACATCAGATGCACATAAAGAGTGCAGTAAAATTTTCTTCCTACTTATGTTTTATTTTTCTCTGATTTATCGGATAGATGCTATCGGCATAAAAATAAAAAATCTAAATTAAAAAAAAATATAACACGGCGCGGCTCCTGTGCGCTCAGCACAGTTGTTGTTTATGTAAAATATAATACATATCAAAAATCGTAAAAAATCTGAGGCTAGTTCGATATAAGATAGATCTACCAACATTCGCTGAGTAAATATTCAACTGACTTCAGATAGTCCTCGAAATTTGTCGTTTTTTTTTTTTTAAATAATTTATACGTTACAAGGCGTTGATTAAAATACGTGGCAAATTATTTGGATGAAAATTATATTGAGATCACTACCATTAAAGATTTATAAGTAGATGGGGAAAATACTCCAACTAAAACGCTAGGCGTATTAAATTATGTACCATATGGATTCTTACTTGGTATATCTACTTATTGTTTTTATTCAATTACATGTATTGTTTATATATTTTTAAATATTGATATGGACCTTATAAGGTTTATGCTGATCTTTCACACTAATTCTAACACTTACAAATCTAAAAATATGTTCTTTTAAGAAAATAAAATTAACCTATAATACTTGAAAAAATCCCGATAAAACCGGGCAAAAATGAACGAAAAAATATTTGGTTACCTAAAGTCGCATACAAAAAGTTCAACAGTGAACACATAAACGTCCTAACAACATGAAGTAGAGCTAAACCCGTAAATATTAATCGTATTATATACTGTGATATTAGACCTAAATCTAGACTCTACAGATTACGCAAAGAAATTCGTTTTCGCAAATCACTTCATACACACTTTACTAGTAGTCACTTTGTTAATAGACTGGAACAATCTAGAATGTCTCTCACTTTTTAGCATTCTAAAATTAACAATGTTAATAGCGGTCTTGCAAAATTTTTTAATGCTAAAATTTTAAATCCTCCATCTGCAATCACAATCTTTTCTGTTTCACAATTCCAAGTAATTAATAGGAGTGTATTTTTCAGCCTCTGTTTTCTGGAAATATTTTGTCGAATGAATTTATTTATCAGATCTCTGCTCGTTCAGCGAAAGATTTTCAGCCTCATCCTTAACGTGGGACATGGATGCACGGTATCTATCGTCGCGATTGTAGTCATTGTAAAGACTGGTTTCACTGGAGCGATGGCTAGATGATTCCTTATTGGAGCTTTGATAATCTCCTGTAAAGTGAAACGTTAATTCAGGAGATTCGTCCTCAAAAGTATGCAAATCAAAATGTAAAAGCATGTATAGCTTATTAAGATAATATTTAAACTAACCTTTGTTAGAATAGTCTGAAGCCTGCATTTCATTTTTGAGAGTGTACAAGTTTGGTTTGATATCTTGTATATCGTTGCCGCTAAGATCTTCGGCTTTGACATCATGAGAGGAGCTGCTACTGCCATAGCCGTTCATGATTGACGGACGGCTGTAAAATTGTTGGATAAACATTAATACACCAACCTCTAAAGACTTTAAATAATGATCGACATATAATCTGTTTTTAACAAAACAATACCTGTATTCTTCATGTGACGATGGGTAATCATCAGTTTGCATCATATGTTCATCGCCAGAAATGTAAGAAAGATTGCAATCTTCCATCATGCCCTGGAATTATAAAATATTAACAATTAAGTCATTCTTCTTGAATATGTCCTTGAATGGATTCAAGGACATATTCGTATTTCCAAAGATGTCGTTCTTGTGGTTCATAAATCAAACACAATTATTTCAAACAGAAAATTTTGTGACCTCAAAAATTATAATAAAGAAAAGAAATACAATGCACACATTTCGAAATAGGGAAAATTGTCTATTTAATTTATTTTACATGCGTATGTTTACGCATGTAAAATGGTCACGCTTTATATATATATATATATATATATATATATATCTTGTTTTTTTTTTCAAATATTTGTAATATAACAAATACTTTAAATAGTTTCATAATTAACTTATAATGTCAAGAACCATTAAATAAGTCTTTAAAGAATAAAGACAAAATTGCTTTATTCTGTAAAGCTTTTGTGTACCATACCTGTAAATTTCTCTTTAAGGCTTCACTATATCCATGGGGACTTGTCATCATTGGAGGACTCTGGGCTCCCATAAACCTGTCGAAATAAAAGTAAATATAACAAATTGATATTAATAACACTGTAAATATATTTGGATCTAAAGTTTATTTGTCTTGATAATAAATTATATTTTACTACTTAAAATAAAATAAAAACGATATGAATATCATACCCTGTCTGCCATCTCAAACCTCTTCTAAAACAATTATGATGTTGATATTGTCAGTATATTATTGGTAAAGTGTATAATTTAGGAGTAAGTCCAATTATTTTGTGTAAGTAGACATTGTAGTGAGTTGTGAGTATGTATGTATGTATGTATAAAGTTAAAAGATAAATAGAATAAAATAGATTAAAAAGCAAGCTTGAAATGTTAAATAAATTTCTAGATTCTAGCATGCGATGAGAAATGCAAATGCAAAGCTTCTAGCAAACACACTTACCTGAAAGTTTTAAATCGTAAAAGGAATCATGCGAGTAGAGATGGGAAATCCAAAACAAATTATTCTTACTTGGATATCCAACGACGATCCTTCCTAACAATTTAAAGTGCAGTCTCATGCAATTCGTAATCATTTGTACTCAACAAAACAAATCCTATTCAATAGACTTACGTTAAGAATTTTATCAAATATATAGAAAAGATATATCCATAACATAGTAGCAACATATATCATGTTTAAGCTTTTAATTAGTTATTAAAACCACGATGTTAACATCGTTACATAACATACAATTGCAAAAAACAAAATATGACTCCGCAATAAAAAATTTCTAACAAATGTCATGTGTTTATTTTTTTTAGATGATATCGTTATAAATTAAAATATATTCATAAAAATAAACACATCAAATTTTTTTTAATCATTAAAATGAACATGAGGTTCTATAAACCAAAACACTTCGTGGATACAATTTACGCAATGGTCACATTGATCTAATGTGAAACTAAGAGTTACCACATTCTTGATAACTCTTAGCCACTTCTAAGTAAACATACAAAAACGCTTTATGGACGCGATCGCCCAACGATTACAACGAAATACAAGACTGACAAACATACAATTTCGTATTAATATTACAGACAGTACTATATTACGTCTTGTTGGTAATTCAGCATTTGAAGGTATTTTGATATTTTATTGTGTCTAACCATTGAAATGGTCGATAAACTAAATGCTGAATGATCAAAAAAAAATCTAGTAAGTAAGATTCGTTGGACGGTCGCTTGAAGATGCGGCTGCGCCCTTACTGTTGGGGAGCGGCGTTGGGTCCGGCCGTTGGTTCATACTTTCTGGGCCTCCCTCGACTCAGATGTCGTCTTTTCACGAATTCAGCATCATCCACCATCCAGAATGAACCGAAGTCATCTTCGTAGCGCACGAAACATTTGTGGAGAGACAGGTTCGTCCGGATTGCATTCTATAATTCATCTCTTTTTAGCACAATTCAAAAATCTCATACTCCCTAAGTTTCCATTGATATTTTTACAGTTATGGAGAGATGTGCTCGTATCCATTTTAAATGTGCAACCATTGACTGGCAATGTATTATAAATATGATAAAAATGATAGGAGCACATCAAGATCGTCGTGGAGAAATAGATGATGTGGCATGCAGGAATGACTCAATGTGATAAACCCTGGGAGAGGAGAAAGTGAAAGGAGCAAGGTTAATAGGCAAGCGAGAAAGTGTTATTCACCGTTGCGTTAAAATCCACGAACACACACAAATAACGATACCTAAATACGATAAAATACAAGACCTTATAATTGGTAATGCTATAGCCGAGAGTAATTGGCAATACAAAACGGCCCTCGGTTGCAGCACCACTAACAAACCATTTATAATTAACTACACAAATAATTATAAATTCAAATCTGAAAGATAAAAATGTTGGTTTATACAATAAGAGTTAATACTTAACGAAATTAGAGAGAAAATGATTAGGAAAAATATTAATATGTTCAGTGTAATTTTGATATGTGTCACAGAGTAATGTGTAAAGTAATTCTTGTATTTCCATAGACGGTAATGAAAAAGTCATATTTAAAATGTAGTGTGTTTTGTATACTTGCTGGTAACGCAATGTTAAATTTACTTAACGCAATATTTTAGAAAAGGCGATGGTATTTTTGCAAGGTTATGAGTAATATATTTTGTAGTATATATAATTATGATAACTTTTGGATTTAATTTGTATTCGAAATAAGTATTTTGTAATGAACTGAACTAAATCAGAATAATAAATCATTGAGTGAAATGCAAGTAGCAATTAATTGTATTGGGTTCATTCCTGGTATTAAAATTAAAGGTGTTCTCGTCGTATTGGATCAAATAACAATATGTGTGCGTGTACCTTAGGGAAATGGTGTTTTAGGCAATATGGTAAGTATCAAATGATAGAACTATTTTTTTTTTTTAATTTTAAAATATTGTTTTGAATGGACCTAGAGATTTTCATTAGTGTTTTGTGTATATATTTTTATATGTGTATATAATATATATAGTTACTAATTAATGAAAACATTCGCTTAATTGTTTCTTCTGAATCATTAATTTGGTTCGTGTGAAATTGTGTCTTATTTAAACGCACAGGCAGTATTTGTCGTATGAATTGCTAGTATTTTGTGTACGTTATAAATCGACTAATGCAGAATCTTAAGGTAGTTATTTGGTTTGTGTTTTTAATGTCAAGTAATGTTGTACTTATGGCCCGTCGTTGATTAGTAATTTGTGTGAAGTGGTTTATTTTGTAACATGTGAAATATTTGCGTGCTTAGTGTTGCCTGTTAAATGTCTTGGCTTTGTGTTAATGTATTGTCTAGCATTATAAATAGTTCTTTATAAAGGGTGAAGTGTTGTTATGCTTAGTGTCCTATTATTGACTATGTATATTGATGACGAATTTATAATTTTGGCGAGTAGAAGTTAAGTTGTATCATGTGAAGTTATGCTAGGTATTTCTCAAGTAATGTTGTATTTTTGGCACATCGATGATTAAGTAATTTGTGTCCAGTAGGTTATTTAGTATCATATGGAATATTGGCGTGCTTAGGGTTGCTTGTTAATAAAGAGTGAAGTGTTGTTATGCTTATGATTTTGTTGATTAAATATTGGCGTGCTTAGGGTTGCTTGTTAATAAAGAGTGAAGTGTTGTTATGCTTATGATTTTGTTGATTAAATGTCATAGGTTTGTCTTAATGTCTTGACGATTATTATACGTAAATAGATCTTTGTAAAGTATACACTGTTATAGTGCTAAGTGATTTAAGATTGAATGTATATATATCCGAAATTTTGGCGATTGGAAGTAACTTGCATGATTTGGAGTTATGCTAAGTGCTTCTCAAGTAATGTTGTATTTATGGCACATCGATGATTATGTTATGGTTTGTGTTAATATCCTGTGGATGATTATATATAGTTATTTGTAAAGTGTTGTGTCGTTTTATTATTGTGTGAGTGGAAGTAATTTGATTCATGTGGAGTTAAAAGAAATGTTATATTTCTGGTATGTTGATGGATGAATGGAGTATTGTAGTGTTGTATGGCAAATCGATTATTAGAAACATGGTATCGAATATTTTAGAAGCGGCCTGGATCGCAGCGGGCCGTACCCGGCTAGTGGTGGCGGCGCGTGCGCGGCGCGCTGCGGCCGTCGCTTGTAGAACTCCACCTCGTCCACGGTCCACACGGCCCCCTTCACATTCTCAACGCGCATGAAGCACTTGTGCAGCGACAGGTTGTGGCGCACCGCATTCTGTTTGTACTCATCTACTTGTTATATGCCCTATATCTTACACGCCGGCTTAACTCTAAGCATCTAAAATAATCCTATTGTGTAACATTGAAACTGCCATTGATATAAACTATTGTTGTCTAAATAAAAAAAATAATAATATAAGAAGCTAACATTTGTTGGAATTACCTTTACTCCATTATTATTTCATAACAACAATAACAGCTAGATATAAATTATAATGATTAATAATACATTATAACATTAACTTGATTATCAATATTTTTTTAAAATAATAGTCGTTTATTCAAATGTGTATAATACCTTCCATGTAGCAGCGTTCCGTCTGAAGTAGCAGAACGTGGTTTGGAACCAGTTGTATATTTCGTTCAAAGTCAGCTGCTTGTCAGGAGATTCAATGATGGACTGGAAGATAGAAAACAATTAGTTATACAAACTAATTAGAAATTTGATTGTAAAATCGTATTACTCAGTTATGGAAAATTGATGCGTTGAATATGTAAGGTTTGTGCGTATTACCGATGATGTAGTTACGATTGTTGTCGAAAATTACTTATAGATGTTGGCTATTATTTGGATACTATTAAATTTGACCTGCATGAGATTTGTACTGCTGTTTTCGAAATTCGAATCCTATATTTAAGCTAATTTGCATGGCTGACTGCACTTCTGAACGTATATAAAATTACAAATAACCCACTTGTCGGATGAGAGACGCGTATGTGAACGGCGGTCGTACATCGGCACTCTTGTAGAACTCGCGGTTGCGTTGTATTTCTGTAGAACATAATTATTATCAGTACATGGATGTTAAGACCCCAGCACCACGCATTTCAGGGTTTGCGACGTACGATCTCTGTATTATTTGCAATTCAACGTTGTACTGTGTTTTAAAATGTGCTTGTTACTATCTTCATTTCGTCAACATCCATTAGAATGTCTATAACACAGTAGATGTAGAAGCGATTTAAATAAAATACTCCATTGCTTTGTAGTTCATTGAATCTATTGTCACGTCCTCATGGAAATTCATGGTGATATTTGAATAAATAAATAAATTTTATATACTTTTCCACAAATATTTTATTTTTCAATTGATAAATAAATTATTTGTCGAAACTGTATATAATTGATGTCTTAAGTTTGCGCGGATGTTAGTCATTACAATAAAACTACTTCCGCGGACTTTATCGCGGTTTATTTAATTATTTATTGTAGCCCGACGTTTCAAAAATTTTACAGCAACCGCGATAAAATCCGTAATAGTAGTTTTATTCAAATGTATATAAAGTTTATTTACCCATCATTTCATTCTTATCAGGAATTTGTTTGTCCGTGCTAATCTGTCAATCTACTTGAGCGATTTCAATGAAATTTCGCACACACGTGTAACGTATTCCAACTTAACATATAGGTCAACATTTTCTGTCGTGGAAAGAAGCTATTATAACAACCACAGTAAAGCACGAACGCGTCTGCTACAGACCCAACAGAGCACCTCCGCAACACAAACATAAGCAATGCCGAGTTATTGCTTACTCTATTGCCTACTTCCCTTTCCGGACTTGAACTTATGATGTGGAAGCGAAGGATACCAATGCACCGGATATCAAATTGCCTACTCTGCAATAAAACCTTACCTTGTTGGACATCCAATCCAGCCCTTTCGAGCATATACGGGAGACCTTAGGGAAAACATACTCTTTTAAACTCTGCTTTGATTTATTTTTGAGGTGGAAACATCTTTTGCGATGGAGCATTTCATTAAAAATTGTAAATTTTGCAAGGCTATATATATATATATATATATATATATATATATATATTTAATAATAATATTTGAAAATATAGATATATAGCACTACTTCATTGTTATGTCGTGCAATGTTTTATTAATGTAATAAAATATTGCATGTTCACGCCACTCCGAAATTTTAATTTTTGTCGGCTGTTTTAGTTTTTTTTTTCTTAATTAAATTAGGTTTTGGCTTACCACCAGCAATGGCGACCCCGGACTTGTCGGAGACACGACGCCTCACGGGGCCGGGAGACGCGCTCTCGCTGGCTGTACCTTTAAGCATGTAATTTATTCTAACTCGTCTTGTGATAGGGTATGAGACAAAAAAAAAACATTTAATCATTAAAAAAAAATGTTTTGTTTGAGTCCTCTAATGCTATACGGAAGTAATAGGATTACCTGATTTTAGATGTTTGTTCTGGTGCGGTATGAAAAAGTGCACCGACCATCTACATACCAAGTCAGAGAATACATTCGAGAAATAAAAATTGGCAACATTGTATTAATTACTGTTTGAATATTTTTATAGTAAACGCGCAATCGGAGCCTTCTGATGTCTAGCGACGCCCATAAAAGTCCGCACTATCGTCATGCAAATGCGTTGCCTTCATCTCCTCCTCACCTCAATGGGCCACCGGCTAATCACAAATCGCAAGAAACAACATCATAGCTGTCATATTTCGGCGGTGTGATGTGAGCAGGAGGCACCTCCCTGGTCGTGCCCGTCCAATGCGACTGCAAAGCAGAAAGGCACTACCCTCTTACTAATTATCCTGGTAGGTAGCTTGCAATCAGGCCATATGTGACGGATATTAAAAAAATGCACCAATGCCACACTTCCAGGCCAAATCATCAGTCTCATAATTTTTTACAGGGGTCTACCTAGGTTACGTGCGAGTTGTGGGTATGCGAATGCACAATATAAAATAATCTGATTGGGTATGTATGCGTATACATGAGCGTGTGCGGGTGCGTGCGTGGGTACCGTAGTACGTACCGTGCGGGTGCTTGTGGTGGTGGTCGCGCGCGGCGTGCAGATGCCTCATCATAGCGGCGAGGCGGTCGCGCTCGCGGCGCAGCTGCAACTCCAGCTGCGCGACCACCTGCATCTGGACGCGAGCTTGCGCCGCCGACCGGTCGTCCAATGTGTGGGCGCCTTCCAGGTGTCTAGGAAACAAAGTAAACATTTATACGTCTGTAAATATCTCGCCCTTTATGTTATAGGGGACCTGTACGCCTTCCAGTGTCTAAGGAACAAATTAAGCATTTATACGTCTAGAAATATCTCGCCCTCTATGTTATAGGTGACTTCTACGCCTTCCAGGTGCCTAGAGAACAAAGTAGGCATCTATATGCCTAGAAATATCTATATATTGACGTATATCTTTTCAGTTCAGTTCAGTTTGTAGATTAAACGACATGGATCGATGCGGGTAACGTGGGATTAGCTTTCTTGGTACAGTTCTGTGTCCTTGTGACATAAAAATCGGTTGATGTATAAACTGCATGTAGATACATACAGTAGTGGAGAGGTAAAATCGAATGATGATGCTGACAGGAAATTATTGGGCCAATATTGGCCAGGAGAGAAAGCCGAAGCCCTGTTGGTAGAGTCTCTTCCAGATCAGTGTCCCACGGTCTCACCAGTGCAACTCAACACCTACTGATCATTGCGATGATATTCTCGCGGATCCTTGATACAACACAGGCTACGCTATGTGTGAACGACTTTTTCAAATCAGAACATTAGTTTCTCAGAATAGCGAGTTTCTATTTTATGTATATTTAGGTTTATAATTAATCTATATTTAGGTTTCACTTACTTGAGGAAAGCTTGAAAATCCTCAGCCAGGGCGTCACAGCCGGGCCACTTGCAAACGCCTCGACCGAATAAGGGATGCTCTTCAATTTCGCTGCCCCATAACATCAACCCTAGAATAAAAGAATCAGAGCATTACAAATAAGAATACATTTACAAATTAGGTTTAAAAGCTGCCTCATCAATGGACAGGTACTCGGGTGTAACATAGAACTGCATTTTTTAGGAAATTGTTACATTTATTGATATAGATTAAAATGAATCACTATTACCATTAACATTATAAATACACATCACAAATCATTTATCGGTGTAAAATATACTTTAATAACTATAGTACAAATTATCAAACTTCCGTATATACATTCGTTTAGAAAAATAATTTAATATTCAGACGTTAAAGGGGAGGTTTTAAGGTTATTCCCAGTTTGAGGAGTGTCAGCTGAACTAGTTCTGAAAATTATACTTTATGAGGCAAATGTTGGAAAAAAAATACTCTACGACTCTGGTTGTGTAACTTTTAGTATTTTTATGCGATAGGGGCGAACGAGCAGGTGAGTAGTGACCGTAGACATGTAAGACGCGTTGCTGGTCTTTAAGGAATAGGTATGCTCTTTTCTTGAAGACCTCCAAGTCGTATCGGATCGGGATACCGAGGACGGCAGTACAGTTGTGCGCAGTGTACATTATTGGAGAAATCAGAGCTTTCAGAGAGAACATCCGTATAATTATTATGCCGATGCGTCACCCACCTCTTCCCCTTTCCAATGGGCATGACACCGTAAGTATATTGCGTATGAAAGAAATATATGTGAATAACATTATTTGCGAAGTCTCGAGAAACTCAAAAAAATTATTCGACAACAGCTTGATGTGAAGGAAATACTTTGCAATAATTAACTTTGTTTATACGCGCGCGACACACGGCGCGCTCATATATTTATCCTGTCCTGAACCTCTCATTTGCCACCTGCTGAGATGTATATAAGTACTAACATATTATAAAAAGAAATAAGTATCATTATTACTTCCAATTTTACTAGAACTCTAATTTTAGTTTGACACTGATATCACTTAGTGAGTTTAGCGCCCTCTCATTACAATGGGCAGTAACTGAAAATCAGTGGGTTCAGCATATCATGCTGGTTCTTTTTTTATGTACTTAGTTTTTTACTTTTATTTTTTCTTGTGTTGTTTTGTAATAATTGTGCAGCTCGTGATTGTAAATGAAGTTTTTATCTATCTACCTCTATATCTCTCTTCAAAACCCTAAGTAGGTAGAATAATATTAAAATTAAATATAATAAAAATAATAATGTCCAAATTCGTCCACGGCCTCCATCTCCGTAGAGACTAGCCAATTGCGCAGGACGTATTATAGTGTGTGCGCAGGCACAGGTTGCACTTCTCGTACCCTCCGGCCGTGTCGGGCTGTACGACCGGAGAGAATTCAGGCGCAGGACCAACAGCTTAACGTGCTCTCCGAGGCACGGGGGTGTAACACCACCAACTTCCTTACTGCTGTTAAAAATGGAAAAATCCCGATAACATTTTGCCTCGATTCGAACCCAGGCCATCACGACTGAGGTTGAACATGCTTACCAATAGACCACGAGGCACACACAAAAGTAGGTGTATATTTTAAGCAATCTATCATTATCAAATATATTTATTACTTCTATAGTTGTGCAAATATGAGCTCATGTTTGTCCTACAGTGGTTCTATTTTCACCCGTTTGTTCTATGGATATTTCTTTTGGTACACTTGTGCCTCGGTATTTGTGGATCTTCCAAATGGAATTATTCCGTAAGACAGAATAATTAGTCCACTATGCCATACAAGGCAATAGAATATATTTCATCTCCTCAACTGTCACATTCTACAGTCAATTACATCAGTAGTGGGATGCAAATAC
Organism: Eumaeus atala; assembly: GCA_017140195.1. Classification (NCBI taxonomy): domain Eukaryota; kingdom Metazoa; phylum Arthropoda; class Insecta; order Lepidoptera; family Lycaenidae; genus Eumaeus; species Eumaeus atala. The sequence goes on from JAFELO010001666.1 coordinate 183,090, forward strand.
AACACACATTTGAACATGATTGTGTATTATTTTAATCATGTTTTATTATTTTATGTGATCTCTTTTTCGGGATCACACGTTTTATGATGTTGTTCTAGATAGTAATACATACTTTAATTTTATCCAAATTCGTTCAGTAATTTTTGTGTGAAAAAGCAACAAAGAAACCGTCGCGTGCATTGTTAGTAAAATTGAACCAACATTCGGAGATATTTTGGGCTAGTAAACTATAAGGAAAGAGAGAAGGATAGAAAGAGAGAGACAAGTATATGGGTCTATTTGAACCCAACCTGGAGGTGCGTTCGGCGGCACAGAGAGGGGTCCGTGCATGAGGTACTGCCGCTGCACCGCCTGCAGCTGCTGCACCAGCTGCTGCTGCTGCGCGCCCAGCTGCTGCTGCAGCGAACCTGCAGAGAAGACAAATGAAGAGGTATGGAAAATAGATGTTAATAATAAATTAATATAATACTGTAATAATAAGTTATACTATAATAATGAGTTATATTATAATAATAAGTTCTTGAGTGGAGGCCGCGATTGGGAAAAAGTTGGTCTCGTGCGGTAGCCGGTCCGGGATGGATACAAGTAGCAGGAGATCGGTCGTCTTGGCGTTCATTGAGAGATAATATTAATGGCTAATAATGATGATGATGATGATAATAATAATAATAATATCTGTGGACTTATCACACCGCGATAGCCCGGTCCTGTGTTGAGACTAGACAACGGACAATATATTTCATATTCTTATATATTCAAGATTTTATTATAGACATACATATACTACACATATGAACATCCATGACCTAGGCAGGCTTCGAACCCGCGAGCTCTGGCGTAACACGCAGACTAACCGCCACGTTACCAACTGAGCCAGTCGGTCGTCAGAGATGTTAGCTTTGTTTTGTCGCAGTCAGATTGTCTAAATCGCTGTATTTCATTACGGCTAGCAATTTTCAAAAACTAGGCCGTTTTACTTTGTGGCGAGCCAACAATTACCCAGAATCCGCTAGAAAGTGTTCGGCGTTATACGATACTTAATAAAGCTAGCTTTATTAAAATAAAGTGAATCATTATCCGCCTTTTTTGATACGTTTTAGTTCCCAATTTTAACACTCGCAGAATACAGAGGAATGAAAAACTAAGGCCAGATAAGTACGAATGTCTAGGCTGGAGCGTAGCTCCCAAAGAAGCCTTTGTGTTTAAGTTATTCCTTTATTTACGTCCAAAACCCATGGCCTAATTTCATACTTGTATCGATCACTTTCACTGCCTAAAATTAAGAGGTAAGACGTTAAACCGCCGCAAAACAATACGGCCCTGTTTTTGAAAATGGCTAGCCGTAATGTTATATGGCGATTTGTACAAAACGACTACAACATGTATATTGTGTTACCTGGCGAGCTGTCCGGCGGCTGCAGATGCGGCTGCGAGAGCAGGTTCAGGTTGATCTGCTCCTGGAGGCGCGACTGCTCTAACTGTCGCTTGGCAGCTTCCGAAGACATGTGCTTAGGAATTAAAAAGATATATAATTAACATACAGAAAAGAAATATTAAGATTTTTTAGGCTTTAAAATACGCAAAAGCGTTTATTCACATAGGATGTAGAGATGTCAAGAGAAAATCACTTCAAAAATTTCGTTTTCAGCCGATTAGTAGATTTATAGATAAAACTTCAAACTAAAATTCTGTACGGTTTAAGTGTTTTTAAACCTTTTAAAAATCCATTAATTAAGCAACGATCGTGGTGGGTGAATCTCGCTTAGTAAAACCTCCCTTAGAGTGCTGTGGAAGGCTTTGCACTATTTACCTATTTTTTTTTATCATTTATCCAATGTGAATTGTGATAGTTGAGTATATTTTATTGATTTATTTTTTATTAAAAGGTGGTGCCGTGCTGCATTGCAGTGGAATTATGCCAGCACGACCAGGGAGCGGGGCCCGGAAACCCCCTTTCCTTGATTAAGCCTATTCTTAGAGACATACTATTGAAATCTTACCCAAACGAAAAGGTAACTTATTGATAGTGTTATTCTTTGGATGTGGAAAACATTTTGAATAATATGACCTACTTCTGATGCGCTTACCCAATTATAACAACTACCCAATAACATACAATATGTATAGAAATATCAATTTTTCAGTATATACCATGTTACTAACCTAACCTTATGCTACAATAGGGTTTTCGAATTAGGTTAGTGCTTACCCGAATTAACTCTGTGGATTTGTTTAGCCTTTGGATGGGCTAAGTCGACGATTCAATTACCGGATTGATAGGTTATTTGAAAATAAATCTATGAAATACCCAATCAGATACGTCTCTCGCTCACATGATACCGACGTAATATTCGGTGTCGCGTTTCATACAAAGGAGAGGAAGGCGTGGGAAGAGTACGAACACATCGGCATAGTAATTATGCTGATATTCTTGGGCCAAGACACTTCGGTAGTCGTAAAAAAGCTCCGTTTAGTCGTTTGTCCCTCTACACTATAAATAAAAATATATTTCTTACATGAAATAATTGCCACAAAAATATATTTTAAACCATAAGTATTTACCTGCTTCTGCATCTGGTGCTGGTGGAACAGTCGTTGTTTCATGAGCGCTTGCAACTGCGAGTGCTGGTCTAGCAGCTGCATGGCCAGCAGGTCTGGAGCTACCAGGGGCAGCGGCGAGCGAGGAGCGGTACTGCTCCCAGCCGGGGACACAGGGGCCGGGCTGGATTGAGGAGACACACCCGAGGGCGAGGCGGGCGCTGATGCCTAAAGATAAGATACATTTTCAATAAATTATATTTTGTAGGGGAAAGATAACCACTCATAAATGAGTCACTTGAAATCATTTTCTATTTAGTTTCCTTAATTAAAGTTTTGCTGAATTTCAAAATAAAAGATATTAATCTATTTCAAACCGGATAACAAGTTTGCGAACACGCCGGGGTCGACTAACTGGCGACTCTGTTATACTATTAGGAGTTTTAGTTAACAGCGGTGGCGGTGAACTTGCGGCCTGTTGGGCCGGCGACATCTCTTTGTGCGAGATGCTCTCGCTCTCATGTTCAGATGGCTCACTGGGTAACATGTCCTCTTTAGCATTTAAGTTGTTATCGTGCCTCGGTACATTTACCTCATCCGGGACGGTAACATCAGATAACCGCGATCTTCGGCGCACTTGATCCACGTGCCTGTGTACTACTTGGCCGTCATCCTTTGCCACAGAATATCTACGAGAGCCGTCTCGTACCACTATCCTTCCCTTCACCCACCTATCCGAACCACCATACTCGCGTGCCCATACTACCTCGTCCTCACCGAAAGACCGCGCCCCCCGCTTTCTCGACTTGACGCCTTTGTCGAGCATTGCGCTCGGGTCTCAGGAGATCTAGCGTACTGCTTAACGCATGCCGCTGTAACATCATGGCGGGTCTTTCGCCGGTAGTGCCGTGAATTCCATTCCGATATGCTAGTAGAAAAGTCTGTAAGGTCGTGTCAATATCAACTTTATCACGCAACGCTTTTTTAATCGAACGTTTACATAGCTTAACGGCATTTTCCGCTGCATCATTTGATGCTGGATGATAAGTGGGTGAATAACTCTGACGTATACCGTTACTATCCAAAAAGTTTTTAAATTCACTACTCGTGAAAGGAGGGCCCCGATCCGATACTGCTTCCTCTGGTAATCCGAACCGAGCAAATGTGGACCGTAAGACCTTACATTTGTTGCGTTAGTTCTTTTCATTTCAAATATTTCCAACCATTTTGACATCGAATCGATTAACACCAAAAATGTTAGACCTTTATAAGGCCCCAGGAAATCGTCATGTAACCTAGTCCAAGGTTGGCTGTGGTACTGCCATGGCTGTGGCAACGACCGCGGCGGCGCGTCGGCCACGGCCGCACACGTCTCACACTGTCGACGTACAGTTTCCATATCGACGTCTATATTCGGCCACCATACGTAACTTTTACCTAATGATTTCATTGTTACCATTCCTAAATGACTGCTGTGTAACTGCTGTAAAATTTTATCCCGCAATACATTTGGCATTATCATTCGATAGCCCCACATAATACGCCCGCAATCCCAACATACAGTTCATTTCGTCTGGCCAATTATGGCTTCAACTGCTCACCTGGACACTCCGCCGGCCATCTTGATTGAATATATAATGTAACCCAAGTAGGGTTACATTAGTACAAAAGTATATCGTTTGCGGTGGCCCTTTCAACATCATCGCTCCTAATCGGCAGAAAGTCTTCGACGAAATGAACGTAAGCATTGTCTTTTTTTGTTAAATTACGAGCAGATTCCGAAGGAAGACGTGACAAGGCATCGGCGCAACTCTTCTTTGAGGACACGTACACGATGTCATAGCTGTAGCCGGCAAATAGTACGGCCCACCTTTGCAATCTAGACGCAGCCATTACAGGAATACCGCTTTTGCTACCGAATATGTGCGTTAAAGGCTTATGATCCGTTCTCAGTGTAAATTTGCAACCGTACAGATATTGGTGAAACTTTAGTATACCGTAAACAATTGCTTAGTGCCTCTCTGTCAATTTGAGCATATTGCTTTTCGGTATCCGTAAGCGCTCGCGACGCGTACGCGATGGGCCTCTCGCCCCCGTCGGTGACGTGTGACACGACCGCGCCTACGCCGACGCCGCTCGCGTCGTTCGTCAGCACCAAAGGCAAATCTGGCGTGTAGTGCATTAATACTCGACTACTCATTAAAATAGGTTTTAATTAAATTTGACCAGAGCTGCGTTAATGCGTTTACATTAACGCAGCTCTGGTCAAATTTAAATGTAACGCCTTTGTTTAGTAATCTATACAACGGTGCTAAAATAGTGCTGATATTATCAACAAATTTGCCGTAGTACATCACCATACATATAAACGCGCGCAGCTCGGTCGTGTTGGACGGCACCGGCACGTTGTTGATGGCCCTCACCTCGTCCGCGCCAGTATGAGCTCCCTCTTCACTGATTACGACAATCAAATGTTCTATTTTTCTTTGAAATATACCGAGCGCGCACTCCACGGGCTCGCGCAGCGCGTACGTCAGCGGGCGCGCGCGCTTGAACACGGGCCGCGTCCCCGCGCGCACTTGGATACTCACCGTGCCACCATTGAACCGACCCAAGCCTTCGTCGAACACTTTACAATATCTCGAACTTAAATTATCTATGTTAAAGGTGTGGTTTTAACGTTAAATCATTAAATAATGTATAGTAACACTCCTTACTTATACATGAAATAGCGCTGCCCGTATCGCATTCCATCGCAATATTCCTCCTCCTCACCGATGGCCACTAAGTTATGGTCCATTACATTAGAACACATGCGTTTTAAGTGACCTTTCCGATTACATGCACGAAAGACGTAAGTCCTAAATCTGCACGCTCCGATGTTATGCTGGTCGCCGCACGCCGTACACTCCCCGCGCTGTTCCCGCTGAGCCGCCGCTAACGCCCGTGCCATGTGCTGTCGCGCGCTGCCCGCGCACTCTGCCTGTCGCGGCCGTCCGACTGCGACCCGTCGCTTGTACCGACCCGCTCCTGTGCCAGCCCTGCTCCATATAACCTACTCGCTCGCCTTCTTCGCTCGAGCCCCCCTGAACCGACCTCCATTGCTACTCCATAAGCGCCGCATCCCTCTCGGCCGCTTCCATGCTCGCTGTCAAACTATACGCTTTAGAGAAGCTTAAATTGTTGTACGTGAAGAACCGTTGATGTATTAATTCACCAGCTATGCCGCATACAAACTGGTCCCTTAAACTCTCATCGAGCCAGTTTCCAAATTCACAGGACTTCGATATTTTCATCAAAACGGCCGTGTATTCCAAAATACTCGCCCCCTCTCTTGCTTCCAGCTGCGGAATTGGAACCGTTCGGCTAATTCACTCGGTTTTGGTTGCAGATGATTTTTCATAGTAACGGAAATTTCCTCAAAGGTCTTTGTGTTAGGTTTCGCCGGCGTACACAAATTAACCAACAGTTTGTAATCCTGGCTCCCATTACTGTAATTAATGTTGGTACTTGATGCTCGGTGGGAATTTTATTGATCAAAAAATATTATTCCAAACGATCCACATATAACTGCCATGATTGACATTGTTCGCACTAATTGAACTAATGCAATAAATAATTGGGAGAAAGACATAATTATTTATCTACCCTCACTTAATACTATTTTATTAACAACATATTATATATATAATGATGATAAGAAATGATGATGGTGATAAAAGAAAAACCTATTAGAATATTTTGCTATAGACGCCGATGATGACGTCATCGACGCTAATCTAGCAGTATATAGATAGTGTAGCATAATGCCGGGATATTTACCCTGGCGAGCGAGAGCGGCTCATTGTCTCGTGGTGGGGACCGTCTCGGTGGTGAGCTCCGCCGGCGACGCCGCGCCGCGTCACTCCACCTGCCGGACTCGTCTCTGTAACGACACGCCCGAGTCAGCATTGCAGTCAGTGGTACCGACGTCGGAGGGGGCTGACAGCCTACAGCTGGTACATCAGGCCCACTATTGTAGCTGACGTGCATTGATACTAGACCCAGGGCAACATATGCGTCCCATGTATCTCCGGTATTTCAGTGGGTATTCTGTATAGCCCCGAGACCTGCACACCCCCATGGTTGGGGAGGTAGCACCAATCAGTTTAGCATGCCTACGGAGCTTGGTGGAAAACCCTAACAAACCAAATGGAAAATTTTCAAGTTCCAACTGAAGTTATAGGTCAGAATAGGTAGAAGTACGGTAAGACACCCATTACAGCATTAAAATAAAAAAAAATGGTGATATTTTTAAACCTGCCTGTACCTAAGGCTGATTTTAGTCTCACGCCGACGGCTCGCGCACCGTCAGCGCTGATGGCCGAGATATATGAACTTTTAGGAAGCGCTTTTTGGTTATCAGCACGCCCGTGCGCGCCGATAGCTACGCGTCACCAAAAAACGCTTCCTAAAAGCGCTGAAGGTGCGCGTGCCGTCGGCGTGAGACTAAAATCAGCCTAACTCGTCATTATCTGTGGAATAATACACCACGTTATCCTACCCATGTATAAAGCGACATCTAGCATTTGGAGCCTCTTGATGACTAACGACACACATGTACATCCGTACAATTGTAATGCAGACGTGTTGCCCTCCTTCCCCTCTAATGAGCCACAGGTGCGGAATGCGACAGCATAGCTGTCACTTTACGGCGGTGTCCTGTGAGCGAGAGGTACCGCCCCGATTGTGCATGACTCTGACTGCAATACAGTTCAACACATTTACGTCTGTAAGATACTTTTGTACGATATGATAAACTATCGACATACCTTAAGTTGACGTGAATCTTACTCATTAAAATAAAACTACTTATACGTGTTGACTCTACCCGTAGGCCGTGACCATGGTTGCTATAAAACTTCTAAAATAGTTAAATAAACGGCGATAAAATCCGTAAAAGTAATTACAATAAAACATTGTAACAAAGATCTGTCTTTAGTCTTGTCTTGTCGTAGTTTTCACATAGTTTCTTGATCATTCATACAGAGGACTCTAAAAGGCACGTATAAAATGTAACTATGTACTCAAAAAAATGTTAGCTTTTTTTTTTACCAAACGTAAGCAACTGACCTGTCCAAACAGCGGTCCAGTTCGAATGCGTTGAGTGGCGGTGGCTTGCTTGCACCTCCCGGGCTTGAGTTCAGTGCCGGCTCAGGACCCTGGAACACACAGTACACCAATTTATATACAATTGTAGCAGGGCAGTATGAACAGTTCGCTTGACAAGTGACCGACGGGTATCTGTGCAAGCGAGATTTTTCATCTTTATGAAATGCCTATATTTATGTGCGAAATTAATTTGCTTAAGTCGGGTATGTGGCCGTTCTTATCACACCTACAAATACAGCGACGACAGAGTGCAGGACTGTGGTTCGTCCATAGTCGCTCGACTGAGTGATTTCCTTTGTAAGAAATGAATTTAATACACTGCTGTGCAGTTCCTAAGTCTGTGTCTTCATCATCATCATTATCAGCCCTTACCGGTCCACTTCTGCACATAGGCCTCTCTCACTGAACGCCGAGACGACCGATCTCCTGCTACTTGCATCACACACATACAGCAACATAAAGCGGAACATCCGCGTCAAAAACAGCAATATAATTTTCTAAACTAATCTCAGCGTCCGTGTCAAATGCGAACCGTTCTGTCAACACTATTGAACATATTTACTTATTTTTATTACGTCTGGTGAGTGGCGTTAATTCTTATATTTATTCCAGGGTTAGTGGCGTTCTTTTTTCGCCAGCTGCATGGGAAGGAAGGGCGATTTTAGGTAGTTTACATAAATTACAAGGGATCTTGCTACACAAGGGACAGCCTGAAGAAGACAGAAAGGCTGGAGTCTGGAGCTTAATAACAAGTGTGGCACTGTGTACATATAATATAGTTTCAAGTAGTCAATAATTTTTGTATATAAATCAAATCATTGGTCTGTTAAGTATAAGAAAGTCTTTCGCAAAACCACTCAATGAAAAGATGAGAATATCTTGCAAGTTAAAGTTACCTGCTAGATATTTTTAATGAAATAGTATAGGACATTGAAGTTTTAATTTCGTATGTTGTTGCAACTTGACAAATCGTGACTCCACAAGGCTACACGCATAAACGCCACCAGCTCACACTGGCGTATCTGCTGAAGACCATCCTTCGTCCCCACAAGTTTTCCCGGGAGAGGGGCGGGGGTTGAGCCGCCCGGCTCACCGAGGACCCTCACCCTAGAACGAGAAACACTGCGAGAGATTTTGAAGATTCGTGTTCCTCGCGTAATCTGTTATAAGTAAAACATTAATGTACATGCACATTCATTTTAAGACCCTGTTGGGAAACTCAATCGACGTCTTCGCGTATTTTGTTTGTATCATTCAAAATCAGTGCGTTGTGAGTAAACTTGGCGCTTTTCAATTTTAGTGGGTATTTCCAACGCTACTTGTGTGGGCCACGCAAATATTTCGCGGACCCGCGAGCCTGGGGATGCGAGCTACGCGGGCGAAACCGCTGACAGTACAGTTGAAGCAAGAGTATTTTGATATTGAATTTAATGTTAGGTTATTGTTTAAGTCAACCCTAGAGGCATAATAAAAACTAGTGATGTTATTGTAGTATGTTTGCACTATGAGCTCACCAGCGCGGCGGCAAGACGCGTGTTATGATGTCTCTATATCAACACAGCTCCTAACAAGTGCTCAATGTAAACTATGTCATGTATACTGTTATTTTTCTATCGGCTCTGTTCTATGTTTGTTATAAGCGCGGTTTAGAGTTCATCGCGAGTCAAGAATTATAATTTAGTGTGACGATCGGTTGGCAGAGTGGTAACATAGCTTACCTAACATGGTTCGAGCCTTGTCGTGGCAATGGGCTCAGAAGCTTGCTGTGAACCCAGATGAAGAAAATTGAAGTTCCATGAGGGGGCTAAAGAGCGAGTGGGCAAAAAAGGAACAGGCGGGGGTGTTTATGCGCACGGGGCAAGGGGCGAAGATGGGGGATTACCCCATTGCACTGTCCCAAATTTGTTGGGGTTGTGCTCTATTGCGGGGCAGCCCCATCTGCGGAGGTGGAGTCGGTTCCTTACGGGGCTGACTAGCCGGCGAGGTGCCCTGATGATTTGTTGTTCAGGGACACCTCGCCAAAGACGGCGCTGATGGCATTCGCGGCGATTTTTGTGTTTATTTGACACTATAATGTGCCGCAAGTCCCACACACCACTGGACCCCACCCAGGACCAGTGTAGGCTCGTAAATTCGTTTACCACGTCAACAAAAAAATAAGAAAAAAGTGATAGCTCGGATAATCGTCTATGTTGCCCCAGAGGTCGCCAGTTGGAATCGCACCCGTGACATGGATGTTCATCGCTATATTTAATGTTTTTTTATTATAGAAACGCGTAATATATTTAATGTTTTTTTATTATAGAAACGCGTAATATTTTTTATGTTTTTTTTTTATTGTAGAAACGCATTACATGTGTTTCTGTAATAAAAAAACATTAAATATATTACCATAGTTTTTACTGTACTCCGCGCAGGGCTTACGTGGTGTGAAAACTCCACAGATTATTATTCTTATTTACTATATTATTATGATGCACTAGTCGCGGTGTCATCTGCGTAACTCCGGACATGATCGTCATTGCGTCATGGTAAATCCGCCTTGTGATTCCAGATTGTTGCATTTAGGCACAACAATATTTATTTAGTATTACAAGTACATGAGCTGGACATCATTCAGAAGAATTGGCCCTATCGAGCAGTACAGGTGTCACGTAGTCGAGACATACGTCGCCGGTCATTACATTGCAGGCCAATTGACCTGCAACATGGCATGGAACTAACTACCTTTTACATTCATGATCACGAGAAGCCTGATGACCCCGTGACCGTGCCTTCTATGAATCAACCATCATCGGGATGTCAAATATCAAAACCGCCGGATGAACGTTAAAGTATTTTGAAACGAGTCCGGTACTCATATTGATGTCTAAATTTGCGAATGTTACCCATTACAATTAAACAACTCTTACGCAGTTCTACCGCGGTATTATTACTATTTATACCGACCGAGATATAGTATTTAACCAGCCCGACGTTTCAGAAGCTTCACAGCAACCAGTAAGATTCAACTGTCCAGTAGTTTTATTGTAATGAGTATGACACTCGTTATAAATCCTAATATCGCTTAGTTATAGAACGTATGTTTAATTTAAGCAACCTCACGAAAGGCAGATTCTCACGTTGTAAAGTATTATTTATATAAAATATCTTATAATTAACATTTTTTTTATAGAATAGGAGGCAAACGAGGAATCGGAGCCTTTTTACGCCTACCGACGCCCATGAACATCCACATAATTACTATGCCGATGCGTTGCACTACTTCATCTCCCAGCTCCTAGTGGGCCACCGGCTACTCACATACCGCACGAAATGCGACACTGAAGATTTCACTTTACGGCGGTATTATGTTAGTGAGAGGTACCCCGGCCCAATTCCGTTGCATAGGAGGCTGTAGTGTCATGTACTATGCATGGCATTACATCCTCCTTGGCACCATGCCAATACCTCTTCCTAAAATATAAAACTGAGGAGTTTTTTGTTTTTTAAATGTGCTAATCTCAAGGGCAGGACTCAGGGCCAAGCCAGAATTGAAAAAAAACTATTTGTGTTGAATAGTCCTTTAATCTGGGAAGGTTGATGATCTGGTTTATCATAACGCTACAACTAATATAACCAGAGTTAAGCGGGTGAAACCGCGGGGTAATTGTAGCTGTATGTATACGTGATCTTTATAATAACACGTTGTTATTGTTTACAGTGGCGATACGTGTGGACGGGCGTGTCTCAGGCTATCTGATATCTGGCCTTATCTGTGTGAGTACGTACATCAGTGAGCTGTCGTCAGGTGGAGTTGATGATGTTTGCGGCGTGGCAGTCATCGGGCTACAATACTAATCTCGTCCTAGCCGAATTTCGGCCGCCACGGCGGCCGTCTCTATAGACAGCTGCGCAGGACAGATTACAGTGCACAAGTGCCCCCACTTGTGTTGTAATGTCTATGGGCGGCGTTAATTAGTGTCCAAAGTCGAGCAGCGTATGGCCCTGATCTCTCGAAAAAGGTCCGCATTCCTGTTTTTCCCCCGGTTTTCTTCTGTTTTTCCCCCGGTTTTCTTCTGTAGGGGTAATTGACGAGTCGGATCTCCTGATCACATCATAAAGCAGCATTATATTATTGGGGAACAAACGAGCATTTAGAAAACTTCCAACGCCCATAAGTATCCGCATAATATTTATGCAAACGCGTTCCCCTCATTCCCTACGTCCCCTCTCAATGGGCCATCGGCTACTCACAAACCGCTCGAAACGCGAAACCGGGGATGGCACCTTTACGCGGGTTTCGTGTGAGCGAGAGGCTGCCTCCCCGAACGTGCCGGCCCAATTCATGCATGCACGGCACGACACAGCAATAATTCATTAAAAGAAGCTATTAGTTAGCTGAACCTTATAACCCGCAACACAAGCTGCCGTTTGTTGTAGAACTTACGTGTGACTAATATGTTTAGCTATTGGGTTACATTGTTTTGTTTTTTTAACTGAAATACGCTACCGTCCGGTTACAATAACATCTGCATGTTATTTAAACGATAAACGAGTATTATTTACCTAACCTGGTACGTACAATTAACCAACGTGTGCAAACATAAGTAGGTCATGATCTGTCGGAAGATTCGTTAAGGCTAGGCGTAGGGGGGGAGCCCCTTGCCTAGTCCACGCACTAAAAGTTATGTGGCGTCATGGATGCCACAGGCCTCACCTGTACGAGGTACATTTTTAGGAAGAGGTAGTAGGAGGTAGTGCCCCATTGGAGGAATAAAGGGTAGTAGGACAATTTTACATGACATTTATGTGGATATCTAGGAGTGTCAGTAATAGTTTAAAAGCACTCGTTTAACCCCGTATAGGTGTAACAAAACTTAAAAGCTTCGGTTTTATATACTTAGGATAGCTGCCGCTTTACTGTATTACATGAAAATCGTGTCAGTCTTGTCGCACCCTCTTTACGACTACCGATGTCCATGAACATCCGCATAATTACGAATTCCCATAGCGATGCGTTGATCTCCTTTTCTACCCCAAATTGCCTCCTATTACTCAGAAACCGCACGATATGCGAAACTGAAGATGTAGTGACATAGTAAAGTGTTACTCCAGTATCATGTAAGCGACAATCTCGCTACGAGCGAGAACCCACACGGCCTGGGATGTACCTCTCACAGCCAGAGGTACGAACACGATAAGAGGTTAATTCCACTACCTTTGGTTGCAATACAGCATTGCAGTTTTATGAAAGCGATGGATATAGCCCATGCCTGTGTTTAATCAAGGCTCCTATATGAAGGGATATGATCAGCTCCAACATCAGACTTTACTCATTCAATGTCGGACATAGCCTCACATAACGCCAAGTATCAACATCTCGAACCCTGGGACTTATATGTGGTTGTTAGCCGAAGATTGTGTGGTTATGAGTAAAGTAAGTTGTCAGCCGAAGATTGTGTGGTTATGAGTAAAGTAAGTTGTTAGCCGAAGATTGTGTGGTTATGAGTAAAGTAAGTTGTCAGCCGAAGATTGTGTGGTTATGAGTAAAGTAAGTTGTCAGCCGAAGATTGTGTGGTTATGAGTAAAGTAAGTACGTCTATACCTAGGAAGGGTTAGGCTGACATCCATGTGATCCATGCAGTGATGCTAAAATCTACAATCCCTTGAGCACAGAGTAAACATACTTATGAGCCT
>JAFELO010001666.1:197048-242146 GCA_017140195.1 Eumaeus atala
GGGGGAACAGGAGGACATCGTACATGGATAGTAATAATGCGGATGTCAATGGGTGTCGGTAGTCATAAGAAAGCTCCCATTGCACGCTTGTCCACCTGTATTATAAAAAAAAATATAATTAGTCATGCTTGTACCTTTCATTGGTGAGGAACTCCATGTGCTAGTCTGCATCTCATTTCGCCTTTTTTTAAATGTACGACCCTTCGCACCACATTTCGAGATTTACTCAAACGCACATTAATATACATAAAACAGTTTCACTGCCTCGTGGTCTAGTGATAACCATATTGGGATTTTTCAATTTCTAATAACGGTCCGAAGTCAGGAAGTTGGTGGTGTTACACCCCCGTGCCTCGGAGAGCCACATGAAGCCATCGGTCCTGCGCCTGATTTCTCTCCAGTCGTGTCGTATCGGAATAGGAGAATGATGGCACAGGGAGTGCACTCGTGCCTGCGCACACACTTGTGTACTATAAAATGTCTTGCGCAGTTGGCTAGCACCTACAGACATGGCCGCCGTGGCGGCAAGCAAAGTCGACGACATTATTATGATTATAAAAAAAACAAGACAAAAACTGAACACAAACTCACCTGTCGCACAGCGTACAGCATCGTATCTACTTTCTTTCACTATTTCTTAACACAACTCACTCAAATTGTAATTAATTATGTAATCAGTAATTACACTGTCACACCAATGTATTGTTCGATGTTTACTCCCATGTTATAATTAACCTTATCGTCATATTATATCTGTAATAATGTTTTGTATTTACGTCGCTGCTCATTTTATTTTGTGCTGGACATTTTTTAAATTAAGTCAAAACGATTAACATAAAGTTAAAGTGTATTGTGTAGTTGATAAATTGAGGAGTGTTTCGAGTAGAATATTTTTTCAGAAGTGCAGTCGCGCAAAAATTGGATAGATGTGTTCGTTATTTCTTTTTTTTTTAATTGTTGAAAAAAAAAATATATGGCAAATCCCGGTATATACATCATTACCAGACTGCGTCAGAAAGGAGGTAATGTTTTTCGAGTGTAGTTGAGTTTGTGAATTTGTAACTCGAGGCTCGAAAGCTATTTATCATAATAACACGAAAGCCAAGAGGTATATAAAAAAAAAACAGATTTTGGACGCCAATTCGTAAGGTTTAAATTATTTTTTCTTACCAAATACTCGTATATCAAAACTCGTACTCGTAGGGTATCAAAATTTACGGTTTTAATCGAATCGAATTCTTGATTAATTTACCATTCAATTCTTGAAAAAATCGGGATTTTTGTTCTTTAAATTCTTTTTTTAATTTTATACCTATTTTTAAGCTTCATAATTATCACGGTACATTTTTAGTTTTTCTTATGATTGTACTAGTCATCAAAACGTTACGCTTTGCGAAACAACAACTTCATTGCCTAGTGCCCTCATGGACAAAAAAAATCTAATAAATTTATGGAATCTTGTATTTTTTTTTATGTGTTGTCAAGGGAATCTCCTTTATCTTACAGTAAGTAAAGGCAGGGATAAAATTATAAAATAAAATAACAGTATACTAGATTTTTTATAGAAGGCGTGGGGATGTATAGCGTACATATTAATCGTTTCGATCATCTAAATGGAATGTTAAAACTTAGGGGTAGGCGTGTTTTTCACGTCCTGACCTTTTACTGTGGCAGCTAAGAGAAGCCCAGTACAAACTATTCGCATCGGATTGCTGTGAGTGGTCGGGCGACGAGACTTTGTTTGTGGTCGAAAGAGGGCCCGAGCCGCCATTTTCTCGTAGATGGGAGAGATGGATCCCGATATGAGAATGTTTATAATACCTAATCTATATTTCATTACCAAAGCAAGGGGAAACTGTAATGTCACTAGATCTTTCGTTACCATCTTTCGTTGAGGAGTTGTCACCCTGGTCTAGTCGGCGCAAGGCAGTTTTATTACAAGATTAACCAAAAAGCTGATATTTGATACAGATGTCATAGGTTCTACAATAAATCTACTTTTACGGATTTTATCGTGGTTTAGGTCATGTCATAGGTGTCAATTTGGGCTAATTTGAAACAACAACAAAACATCTTAAGGCAGTACCTAAATGGGATAGGCAGAGCGAGACGAGAGCGATCGTGATTTGTGTTGCTTCCTCCACGTTTATAAAATCACAGGATTACGTTCAGTTTAATTCGAATTTAGTAAAATTGTTTTCTTTATTTACTGAAGATAAACTTTAGGCATTTGTTGCAGTTACCTTTTAAATGAACTGAAAAAGAATTACTATATGTGTATCTAATAATATAGTTCATGTCGTAAATAATCATGCATGTCAGCTTTTGTGGCCTAATCAGACACATTTCTTATTTTAAACTAGCAGCGCCCTATTGCTTCACCTTGTCGCAAGGTATCTGGTATACCTTCCCCATGGATGTAGCTGTCATAAATAAAAATTGTAGTTCCAAAGACCGTAGAATTCAAATTAGAAAAAAAAAAACAAAAAAATATCTACAGGCTTTAACAAATTATTATAGACTTAAAACCAACCGATAAGTAACTATAAGTACTTCCGTTTCATAGAACTGTACATTAGATGCCCAATAGTAAATAAAGATGATATTATGAAAATACGCATGTGTTGTCTATTTACATAAGTATATTTCTAGAAATCCGTCCCGGCATTGGATATTTACAAAGATATGGCAACGTTTTAGAAAATGTTTTATTTTATAACCTATGTTCATTACAATTGTAAAAGATTTTTTTCAAATGGCTCCAGTATTTCTGGAGCCCATTCAATGCAAATAAATAAACAACAAAATGTTTTCTCTTTATGACGTTAGTGTAGACATACTTCTAGTTATGAATAACATTTTACACGTCTGTTTCAATCTCCTTTTTTGTTAACATTCTAAACTAGCATAAATATAAATTTATTAATAATATATTTGCATGGAATTGTAATGATATACTTTTCATGTTTAATAATGTAATAAAGCTGAATCTTCTTGTTTTTTTTGCACTTTTTTTGTTGACGTTTTATTTCGATAGTTTTCAAGGCAAGGTTATTCAAAATAGCTTTACTACTTGAGCGGAGTTATATGTAAAAAAATGCAAGAAGTTAGATTTGCAGTGAGCTGAAGCTCAACGAAACGAGCAGCGGGTGATATAATGAATCAGGACTTTAACAGGTAACCTTATCAATGAATATAAGTAACGGATATATTACACTTATATGCTTTTAAATAAAAAGTAAACCTTAATAGAAATATAAGCTTTTTTATGGTATGTTCAAGAAAACTTTTTTAATTGTTTGACTATCGATGACTATAGACATAAGTACAATTCTACAGCCTTTCTACCCTCCCTCTCAAACTTTGCAGTGAGATCAGGTATCATGTGATACAGGTACAGTACTTTGTTAAACTAATAATAATATAAGGCGTGCTGTGCCCTTTGCAGAGAGCTGATTTACGATGAGAAAAACCAAAAATAATGCACATGTGTCTCCTTAAACGATCACTTGTTTAAATTTCAACCGAGGAACTCTAAAAACAAAAGCTGACACTTAAGTATAAATGTGAAATAAAGTTATAAATTAGGAAAAGCTTCCGAGCCATGATAAGCTCTGACCCGGCCCACTTAAAAGCGGCGGCTATGATCCGGCCAATGGGTGTGGCCCGCTGAAAAGTGACACGCCCAGTCGCTAAAGAGAGACGCCTGCTTCACACATAGCTATTGTATCTTAGAACCTACAAAATGATCAATGAAAGGATGCGGAGTACATAGAGCTTTTTAACACGCTTTTACAAGCTTTATCTGTATCTAATATAAAGCAGAAAGTAAGAGCTATATGATTCGCTTTTATAAACTTTATATGTACCTAATATTAAGCAAAAAATTAGAGCCTATTACCACGCTTTTATAATACTTATCTGTATCTAATATTAAGCAAAATATTTAGTTTTATAACACGTTTCTGTAAACTTCATCTGTATATAATATAAATCGGAAACAGAACTTTTTAACACGCATTTATAAGGTTTATCTGTATCTAATATAAAGCAGAAACATAGAGCGTTACATCACGGTTTTATAACATTTGTCTGTACTTATCTATAGGAGAAACAGGTTTCTCATCATATCGTAGGCAATATGATTGATAATATGATACGGACGCGATTTTATCTTAGGCTTTTTAGTCTTTTCTAACAATATTTATTATTGTGGCTTGTTTTTTAGTTTGTAAAAGCAAACCCTTATACAGGTTGTGTCAGGTTGTATTACATTCCTCGCCATGGTGCAAGCCTTTTCGTGGCGGTGGCACTCAGTAGCATGGGGTTAACACAGGCGAAGCCAATTGAACGGAAGGGATGCAATTCGCACTCCTCTTATAAGAAAAGGGGGCCGAAGAGCGGGTGGAGGATCGCTCCTTGTACCCCTTTCAGCAGAAGAGGTTACAAAATAGCAACAGCAGGAGGCGCTTTTGCGCACGAGGCAAGGGGCGAGGATGAGAACGACACCCCATTGCAGTGACCAAAGTTGGTGGGATTGTCCTGTAGCACGGGATAACCCCATCTGGGGATGTGGAGTCGGTCACATAAGGGGCTGACTAGCCGTCGAGGTGCCCTGATGATCTATTGTGCCGAGGCACCTCAACAAAGACGGCACTGATGGCACTCGAGGTGGTTTTTGTGGGTATTCGGCACTACCGCGAGCCCCACACACCACTGGACCCCACCCAGGGCCAGCGAAGGCGCGTAAATGCGTTTCCCCACGTCAAAAAAGAAGGTTGTATTACATTGCTTAAAATACATATTTATAATAAATCTATAAATGGAAATTCCACTTATTATGCTCATCTATCTAATACTAATATATTAAAGTTAAAGAATTTAACTGTCCAAATGCGCTAATCTCAGGAGCTACTTATCCGTTTAAAAAAATATTTCAATGTGAAATAGCCTATTTCTCAACGAAGGCTGTATGCCACCACTCTACGACAAATATCATTAGGTTTAGGCGATTGACACCGCGGGGCATTTCGGTGGCAGTATGGCATGTGTATGGCGCTTAATTCTCTCTGCCTCCGCCTAAGGGACCAGTACCTTAGTTGATATTGTCATCGATTAATAAATCATATTTTTTAAATGAAAATATCAATAATAGCTTTTAAAGCTTTAACTATTGAACCTACTACGTATTAATATTCGAGGTAATATATGTTGTTAGAGGTAAATGTAGAAGTCTGTACGTATGTATGATTGATATTATCTAACGCAAAAACTAGTAAATGGGTTTTATTGAAAAATGGTTTATCTTCAATTGTTTAACTATTGTCTTTATTATGGAGACAGGGAATGGGTTAATATTACACTCTGGAATAAAGAAATTTTTCATTACGAAGAAACAAAAGTTCCCTTGAGGCGAGAGAAACCGCGGAGTAAGGCTTGTGATAACCATATAAATATTGTATCTAGAAAAAAAAATGGCTATATTACGACGGATTTTAGGTGAGCGAATCCAAGGGGTACACCTAATTAGAATTATGTACGTACAGATTATTATTTACGATCTCCGTGCAGTAGCCGGTCCGGAATGGATGCGAGTAGCAGGAGTTCGGCCGTCTTTGCGTTCATTGAGAGAGGCCTGCGTCCAGTAGTGGACCGACCAGGGCTGATAATGATAATGATGATGCACCTATTGAGGCTCTCATATTGATGAGAGTTAATAAAATCGGGATAATAATGTGCTGTTACGTTACGAATATCATTCATTATCTAGAAATAATCATTACGTTTGTGTGCACTGAGTTTCTACAATGTATCTGTAATGCACGTATTGATCAAATAATCATTACGTTTGTGTGCACTGAGTTTCTACAATGTATCTGTAATGCACGTATTGATCAAATCTTTTTAAAATATTCCTAACTTCAATCCGCGGTTTCACCCTCGTAACTCTTGTTCTATTAGTCATAGGGTCATGGTATGTAACCTATAGCTAGCCTCGATAAATGGACTATTCAACACAAAAGTAATTCCTCAATTCGGACGAGTAAATAGTTCCTGAGATTAGCGCGTTCATACGAACAAATTCACCAGCTTTATATTATTAATATAGATATCAGTTGAATCTGGTTGCGTGTTTTAGACAGCAAGGAAAAATATAAATGTCTAGTGTTACTATTTATATTTTCTATGGTCACAGAATATCTACATATGATATGCACGTCCCCTTTTTAAATAATTACGTGAATGTGGGAATTCGAAATTAGGTACAGTTGAAGATTGTATGGTGAAGAAAATCATAACAATATTTTAATATAAAATACATTCGATTTCATTATTTTAATGAAATTAAGCGATGACGGTGCACTCTACAGAATGCACACCTTTCCTTTTCTTTTGTTGACGCGGGGAAACGCATTTACGCGCCTTCACCGGCCACGGGTGGGGTCCAGTGGTGTGTGGGACTCGCGGCACATGATAGTGCCGAATACCCACAAAAACCACCGCGAGTACTATCGGTGCCGCCTTTGGTGAGGTCCCCTCTTCTTGTAAGAGGGGTACCGAGAGCGATTCCTCCTCCTGATCTTTAAGCCACCTCTTCTTATAAAAGGGGTGCAAAGATCCCCCTCGGTTGAATTGGCTTCGTCTGGGTTCACCCTAGGCTACTAAGCCCCACCGCCTCGACAAGGCTTGTACCTTGGTGGGGATAGAATGCACACCTGATAAGACACGTTTTGGAAATCGCTCCAACCATGGGTGAAAATCGTATGAAAGCTCATCCCTAAATTTTGAGAAATGTGATCACATACGGACAGACAGCTTTTGGTGGCTGGACGAGGAAAATGTCAAGATGGGGCGGAAGTGCACACAACAATTAATTATTATATTTAATAATTGTTTCACTTTCCGAGAAAAATCCGCACGGGTTTTACTAGTTAGTAATAAAATAGCGATCCGGCTTCGCCCATGAATAACATCAAATTATACAATAAAATCGTCACTATCGCTCTATATGTGGGTGAAAACCGTATTAAGATTTTGAGGAAATCGATCACATACAGGTATACTTTTGGTGACTTTACTATATACTAAGTAATACGTCTGAATATAGACGTGACATAAACGTAATGATCTCACGGGCGAGGCGACGTAAACCTAATGACAATGGAATTCGTACAAATAGCATCGTGATTGAAATCAGTTAGAGATAAACCAAAATAATATCATACACGTAAATAAGTGAAATGTCACGCGCGACCGGAGAACACGTAATACGCGCGGCCGTTGTAGCGCTGGCGATCATTAAATGAGGCTTGGGTGCATCCCTCCACCATGGTTCATGCGACACCATGCGTGATGCTCAGTAGCCTGGGATGAACCGATACACCTTGGACGAAGCTGGTTAACTCCGGGCCTGTTCTCTGTGGGGTACAAAGAGCGGCCCCCGATACATATTTTATAGGAAGAGAGGATTAAAGAACAGGAGGAGGAGGACGCGCTCTTTGTACCCCTCTTATGAGAAGAGGTGTTCAAGGAGCAGGAGGAGGTGGCGCTGTTGCGCACGGGGCAAGGTGTGACATTGAAAACCTCACCACGTTGCACTGTCTCAGAGTTTGTGGGGTTGTCCTGTGGCGTGGGAGAACCCACACACCACAGATCCAGTAGTGTATGGGGCTATGACCCAGGGCCGGCTATGGCGTGTAAATTCGTTTACCAAGAGGTCCAGTGTGTATACAACACACAGCGCAACCTAGCACTTTTAGCAAGTCGTGCTGCACTGCAGCTGAATTTGGCCGGCACGAGCGGGTACTTCTCCCTCACATACATGACACACCCAAGTAATTGACAACAATATTGTCCCGTTTCAAACGGTTGGTTAGTAGCCGGTGGCCCACTGGAGAGAGAGCAACACAACTATAACGAGGATGTCTAACGGAGTCAGTAGTGGTAAAAAATCTCTGATTCTCGTTTGCCTCCATTAATTAGAAAACAGATACAACTAACTAGTATTGCATTGTGCGTCTATTCTCCATCATCATAGGAGTCATTCCAGTATGCATATATACCAACGACTATATATAGCATAGCCTATAATAAGGACTGATCTGATCTGGTGATATTGACCAAGTCATCCACTGGGTAGCTGCTGCAGGAGACTGTATATCACTCTCTATTTCAGTGTGGGGTATCTGATCTGCTTAAGCAGCTTTCTTTCACAGCGATTAATAAAGGTACACGAAGCTAGCTCCCGACCGAACGACTGGGGAAGGCTTGGGATTCTTTCTAAAACAGGGCGTGTGCTTCTGATGGCAGCCACTTCTTTCACGGCGATTAATAAAGGTACACGAAGTTAGCTCCCGACCGAACGACTGGGGAAGGCTTGGGATTCTTTCTAAAACAGGGCGTGTGCTTCTGATGGCAGCCACGATTGTTTTACTAACTTTAATTAATTGAATTGCAATTTATATTTACACATGACACCGGATCAATGAAAAAAAAGATAATGAAACTGCCCTGTTTAGCTTTTTTTCTTTTTTTAAGCACAGGGGGACAAACGAGATATCAGAGCCATTTAGTGACTACCGACGCCAGTTGAGATCCTCATATTGTGCAGATGCGTTGCCCTCCTTTACATCATTGGGGAATGAACAGCATAGCCATCACTTTACAGCGTTATCATGTGAACGAGAGGTACTCTCCCCTCGTGCATCTCTAATTAGACTGCAATGTAGCATGGCTCTACCTCTTACTATAATAGAGAGTTCCCTATTCAGAAATAAATAATAGTTCCCTTATTTTTTTTAAATACCCCCTAAAAAATTAAAGCATATTTTTGGCAGATATTTTTTGCCCGCAGAGCTATAGACAAAATGACGTCACATACGTTCCGCCGCTTCGCAATTCTGAACGTTAACTGTATTGTCATAACGCCTCATTTCCCCTTAGCCACTTATCGAAAAATCGTGAGAAGCAAACTAAGTTAATGCTATAAATTTAAAGTTAGCGCATTTAAGAATGAATATACAGACCATATAGAATAATGAAAAGTCTCGCAAAAGCCTGTTTTAGTTGACGCTTAGGTATGGAAAACTTAAACTCCCACTATGAGCGAACAACCGAGCGTGGAAATCGGATAGAGAAGTCTATATAAACCAAATCGGTAGAGCTAAAACATCTGTGAACATTACAAACTTATTTTCGGCAAATTGAACTTTTGCTATTTTACTAAACCGGCTTCGGTGGTTTTTCATTTACGTGCTAAAATTCTACACAACTATTTACACATTATGTGTTAAATTTCACGATGATTAGTCAACAGGAAAAGTAACAAGTCGTGATACTTACCGACGACTTAAAAATATTTTTTTTTAAAACTAAGCCAGAAAGCTGCTTCTTGCCTTATCTTCAAGTAGCAGTTTCTAAGTGCTAAGGGAAACTGGACCCTTGTAGCCTTAACGCTTTAAGTTCACATTGATAGGCATATCGTAATGTATCGAATACGTAGCGTGTGCAAATGAACATTGATATCTGATTCGTTTCATTATGCCTTTGCCATGGACTTTCTAGATCGTCCGAATTACCGTGTAAAATGGTGCATTCTTTCGTCAACTTAAGTTTGTTTGCTTATCGGAGCTTAAAGCTCACGATTGTGTTTAAATACTTTTAATACAGCAAAGATAGCAACGTTTTATCTCTACATATACGTCCACTTGAGATTTATATATAGTATACATATATTACTATACCAATTATAAAACAAAGTTCCAAAACCTTTGTCAATATTAGATTTTGTCATAATTACCAAACGGATTGTCCTGAGATTTTCACCAACGGATAGAGCGATTCTTGGGAAAACTTTTAATATATGATTTGATAAGGTACCAGCGCCACACGATTCACTGGGTTATTTGCTAGTAACATATAAAATATTGAATAGATCAATTAATACACGAATAGGAATACTATTTAATTCCGAAACTCTATAAAATACCTTTCACAATGAAGTGAAATCTAGATTTGTTTAGTTTAATCATTAGTCTAAAAACACCGGTCTCATCTAAGTAGGTTACTTTAGAAATCTTAAGAACTTATCTGATAAATAATACAATTTTAAAATACTATTAATAGTAAAATTATTTCAAAATTATATCATGTTAATTAAATCGTCATATCAGTAAAGGTCACATGACTTTTTGCTGATACGATGATTTAATTAACAGTAAAATTAATAATAGTATAATATATAGAAAAATGTTAAATGTAATAGGTACTAAAAATAAATAACGGAATGTTCTTTCTAGATTTGTTGTATGGGATCCTATTACTTTATTAAATATTTTGTAAGTAATTTTAAATGTTCTTGAAAGTGTGTGTCTCTAAATATTATTTATGTTGATGACATATTACCCTAAAGGTACTTATTTAACCGCTACTAAACACATAAAAAAATTAAGTAAGTTATTATAATTAACTATTCATTTGTCCTGAACATATTTCAAGATCTTTAGGTGGTGATTGTAAAATATTTTTATAATACGTAATAAAAAAGAAAATTTAAGAAAGGCAAATAACACAAAAGTTGTATGAATAAATTATCAAGAGAGCAAGTTAAACGCGCGGGAAATATGTCCCTTATCAGCTGTCAGGCCCGGCACTATACAGCGGCGCCCTCGATTGGCCACCCGCTTATAAGCGACGCCCGTGATTGGCGGAGACGGAACACATGAGCGATGAAACACGTGCTTATAAGTTACAACTTTATGAAAACTTTTCAGTGCGCAAATTTTTTAATTTCAAACGTTCTAATTCTTTTGTAATTATTGTCATTGCTAGCTGGTAAGCCAAAGTTTGTACTTAATTAAAATACGACGATATTTTCTAATTTTACATTCATATTAAAATATATTTTCTTTTTAAATTATTATTTATCATTTGAATAGAATTGTTAGTTCATATTCTACTTACAATTCGATGTATCGCATGGTGTGTCGAGTAATTTTGTTTTAAATAAAATAAATGATAATAAAAAATGAGCAAATTTAAAAAATATCGATCACAAAATAAAATAAAAATAAGCCACAAAAAAGTCCAACACTGAACAGCGACGAAAATTACCACTTATAAGTTCTTCGCGAAATGCAGTTACATATGCAATTTATTTACACTGCAGTTTATTGCATTTTAATGTATAATATTATTATTTATGCACTATATTATAATAAGAACTTCTTAATGTTACAAAAAAAAATATTTGTATGAGTAACGCGCGTCTAAACAATACACAACAGCCTTGAGCGCGGCGGCAACAACAATGCTAGGTCGAAATAAGCAAGAAATATTTAACTACCGTGGCGGGGAGGGGCGGCGCTGGCCCTCAGTATTGGCGCTACGGCTGTGGTAGTTATAGTTTACGTGATACACAGCTCAAATACAAATAATATAAACATCTCAACTGAGCATGCGCGGTTGATGCAGACAGAGATGAAGCGAGTCATGTCGAGACATAACTATCGTTTAATACAGTAAACAAACCGAATATAAGTGACAAAAAACACAAAGATTGATTAGATAAACTAGTCCTGCTATAGTGGATTCCCTAAATTGCTTTTTTATAGATTAATTTGCATATTTCTGACAGAGGCTGAGACGGAATCACGCATGCGCGTGGCAGAAAGCGCAAAATGTTATTGACGATGCAAAATATTTATTTTTTGGCGCAACACCGACGCAGTTCTCGGCTGTAACGGAAACGCAGCCATTTTGAATTTCAGACTTCAATATTCAAATTAGGAATATTTTTTATTTTTTATTTATGCCTGGAAATGAAACGAATGAAGCCTTATTATTTAACTCTAGTATGTGACTACGAGTTGAATATAATAAATTTATTTCAATTATAATGAACTTAAAGAACTTATACGCATGCGCCTGTCACTAATCACACCGTATCATGTCAAGTATGAATGTATTAAGCAATCTCCTATTTAACGTTATCAAAACATGTAGTCCATGCTCATATCAGTTCAATCAACCCATTTGATGTCTATAGGATAATATTGAACTTGTTTTAGTCATGCAAATGTCAAAAGCAGCAAAGTCGAGTGTAACGTTTTCTTGTAATAGCCAGATTGAAGATACTTTGTATTTCAATGTTGAAAAAGAAAAACGAATTCTCTTTAATACTTACACTACCTACCTTTTATTCTTTTATTTATTTAATTTAAATAAAATTTAATTCATGTATACATAAAATGTGTAATGGTGTCATGAACGGTTCTTTAACTGGTATTTTTTTGTACAAAACCCTTTACAGATAATGTACGACATTACGTAAAGTATTGATAATCTATGGATAATTCATGGAGCATAAATTTACGTTTCAGCGAGACGTGATTTGAATTCCTTCAAAAGACAGTTATTGTAAAATTTGGCGAAAGAGAAATGTCTAGCCGATGCTATTTAGTCCTAGCTTAAATTAGTCTACACAACACCACTGTTATGAGAAGTATGTAGACACCTCATACTCTCGTAACGATAAAAAATGCTATGATAGACCACTTTTCACGTGACATTTATTTTCACTGATATTGCTTCGATTTTTAATTTTAAATATAGAACACCAATAACCATTCGGTGTAACGTACACCTCAGCGCCGGTAGGCCATTGACATTTTTATAAGGCGATGATTTAGAAGCTATCGATTGCGACGCCACCACTCATCCGTACGATTTTGAATTTAGAATCCCGATCTTGGCGCTCATATTTTTAAACGCGTTACGTAACGATTTAAATTTATGCTAATTCGAACAGCAGTTCGAAGTCATTATAGCAACATTCCAATAAACACTAATAACTTCCTTATTGCGAATATATAATGAAAAATATTTATGCAAAAAATGTAGCATTATTAAAAATTGAAACAAAAATATTTATCATAATGATTTGATCTGAATTTTAAACAGTTAATTGGTCCTAAATTATCCAGCTCAATAAGTATGATCCAGTGTTCTACAGCACCGCTAAGTAAAAACATATACTTCGTTTCATTTTCTTTTTACAATTTTAGCTTAAAAGCATATAATAAATACCATTTTCAAGTTCTATTTTTTTTTTGCATTTTTTTACTTCTTTTAGTTGACATTGTACATAATTACAATTCATTATACACCTACTTAAAATAAAACTGAAACTACTTTGGCAATTTCCTAATAATAAATTTTATTTATTACTACTGCCCGCACCGTAATATAATGTTGTCTCTATAATAATCATAGATGTTCTTTTTGTTATTATTATGATTTATCGTAACATGGTTTATTGTTTGAATAATTTACCAACAAAATATAACAATTTCACAAATATATCGACTTACACGCAACATACCGAAAAACGTAATTGAATGGGGAACTTTTTCATATTTTTAGCTGCAACATTAATTTTTAAATCGGTAAAATAAGGTGGCGAAGAAGGATATTTTAATTAAGGACCTACATTAAAGTAAGAAAAGCTCGGTAGCTTATGAGTGGGAGGAGTCACGCCTCTAAAGCGACGCCCAGCGCCGCTGTACAGCGACCGCCCAGGCTCCCAAGAGCTAAATGCTGAAATTGATTCAGGTTTTGTAAAGGATTCCAGAATAGCGAAGTCTTGGTATATAATTTTAGACAAAGAGCTATGTTTAAGTTTCTAAAATGCTACAATAGAATTTTGCGTAATGCTTTCACCGTTTTCAATACTTAAATTTGTTATTTCTATTTATATGCTTTTAATAAACAGTGACGTAATTTTTAGAGTTATTAAGTCTGTTTAAGGTGAAATATCGTTTATATTTTTTTATCTAAATTGTTATAAATTTAAAATCGATTTTATATTGATATTTAATAAAATAGAAAAGTAGTCAAATTAATCTTGTAGTCCTCTCACACGATACGCATGCTGCTACGGTTCTGGTGTCGCGGCTTAAATTCGTGTGAGTTTGAGAGGAAACTTTCACTTTATTCGTGTGACTTATCTGCTGATAAGAAATAGGTTTTCTTTTTAGAAATAATGACTAAAAGCACTTAGCATCTACAGATTCTGATGCAATGATGGATAAAAATGTTTCGATTGCCATTGTAAATTATCTGTCTGTCCTCATGTACTAAGAGGATGTTAAGGCATCGTACCTGACTTTGGCCGCCACGACCGGGAGGTACCTCTCGCTCACCAGATACCGCCTTTTAACTTAAACGTGGCTTTGCCTTCGCCTTTCGTGCGGTTCATGGTAGCCCTTTTGGAGCAAAAAGGATTGCATCTGCATAACCGTAACCGAGATACAATGCTAGTACATTGTAACTTTTGAAAGTCTAGCCGGCTCCGTCTGTACGTGTTCAAGGCCTCATTCTGGGAAAAATCAAAAAGGAAATAAAAAGTTCTTAATAGACGTACACATGGTCAGACTGACGGGCAAATTGTTCAGACGTCTCTTGTCATAACTTCATCGTTTACCAAGTGAGTCTGATCGTTTACCCTTTGGGTAAAAAAGAGAATGTGCCATTTCCGATACGATGCTGATATTTACCCCTTGATAACAAACATAATTCTGAAGTGAAAATCGTAAGAAAGGTAAGCGCGGAAAAGCGTTGCGTTTCTTTTTCACACGATTTTGCACCTCATACTTCACATTAAATCTGGCCAGTGGCTCTTGGTATGTGTTCATTAATGGCGTAGATAGCGAGACGCCTAGGAACAATAAAAGCGAAGACGCACCTCCTTGCTAGATTACACTATAGCAGGATTGCTTTTAAACACATTTGCGTTATGCTTATGTATTTAATTGAGTGTGGTAGCTAGGGGACAATGGCCCGTACTGCCTGCATTGTGTCGACTTAAAATCCGTGAAGTTATGGTTACGATGTCGCTTTTTCTGCGGTTTTTAAGGTTCCGTATCCAAATAGCTGAAACCGGAACCCTTATAATTTCGTCATGTCGGTTCGTATGTTTGAACTTTGAAAGGTAATTTTAATAACCGATACAAGACTATGTAGTACGATTCGAAATACTCGTGTAATTATTACGGGTAGCATTCCATACATGCAGGTACCTAAATGAATGAAAAAAATATTTTCGAGAGACCATAGTCATGTGGGGTGTCTTTGGAGGGGTATTAAACGTATGGAGATTTCAAATGAAATACTTCTGATTTCCTATTCCCTGAAAGTTTGTTGCTTTTTCTAACAAATCACCCGTTGGGCTGTACTCGCAATAACTATTCGAAACACGATATAGTGCCACTGTAATACAGCTGGAACATTGTCAGTACCTTACTCTTAATTAATGTATCATTTGTTGACCCACGAAATTAAATAATTATAAAGTCAGTTTACGCGAATGTTACTCATGACAATAAAACTACTTTTACGGATTTCATCGCGGCTTATTTAATTGTTTAACTAGCCCGACGTTTCAGAAGCTTTACAGCAACCATGGTCACGGGTCCACCCATATATAAACCGCGATACAATCCGTAAAAGTAGTTTTACTGTAACGTATAATTTTCTAAATATATAATCTTCTAGGTAGAATTTCTGCAAATGATAAATAGTAATGTCCTGCTAGCTGATATTTGGTGTAACAGTCGTTTATATAAGCATGTTAGTCAACTGAGCAGGACAAGCGCACTTTCAGTTCGCTCATGCCACTTTTCCACGACATGAATCCTCTGATATAACAAAGGAAAATCGATGGATTAACGTGCTCTCAGAGATTATTTGTAAAACCGACTTCCCGACTTCGGATTGATACCAAACTGGAAAATGGACGGGAAACTTCACTATCTGTGACGTGATAACCGCTACACCAAAAGGTGTCTAGATCAGTAAAACGTTGTTACAAATTGACCTGGGAGTGAAACCGTACAAATCGTTTTATGTTTATGCATGTTTTTGTCGGGTAAATCGTAAAAAAAACTGCTTAGCCATACACCGATAGACCATTCTGGTTTATAGCTAATAAAAACTTCATTTTATTACTCAGTCACCAGTGTCTTAGCGGTGACTGCGCTACGGGTTTTTTTAACTGCTTCCATTTATATCGAAAATAATTGGGGCAATTAGTTTTTTTTACGGCATAAGGATATAGACAATTACCTGATAGCATACCGATACGACAAACAACCTTATAATATGTGTGTCCTCACCCAAAAACCTCCGCAAGAGGCAGTGCCATGCTGCATTGCAGCGGAATTGGGCCGGCACTAACTCTCTCTCAAATTATACCGCCGTAAGGTGTCGTCTTCGGTGTCCCGTTTCGTGCGGTTTGTGAGTAGCCAGTGTCGTATTAGAGGGGAGGAGGACAGCAGGTTAACGCATCTGCATGATAATTATGCGGCTGTCCATGGGCGTCGGCGTAAAGGTTCCGCCCCTTTACACTACAAGCATATTAAAAAAACTATTACATATCCGATAAAGCTGATGTTTCTCTTCATTTCAAGCATAAATTCAGGTCCGAAAGACAAGAAGAAGAAAAGAGTATATTATGAGAGGGAGTGGTAGTGTCGCACGAAAAAAATCGATTCTAAAACACTTTATTGCTTAATTTAAATTAAACAAACCGTTTAAGGACATCGTAGCAGTTAGTCCAGGTACATATTATGGAACACAGAGAAAGCTACGAGCTGGCTCGATTTGGCTACGACGCTACGGCTGCTGTATCCAGAGCCGGATTAAGCTAGCTAGCGTTTCATAATCTATTCTGGGCCCTTGATTGGATATCATCCTGAGTGTCACATTATGGTCCCACATTGCACCTGCAGGAAGACGGATTGTGGGTCGGCCTCCTACTGATGGACTGACGACTTGGATAAGGTGGCGGGGAGCCGCTGGATGCTCTGTGGGGGAGGCCGTTGTCCAGCAGTGGACGTCGTCCGGCTGATGGCGATGATGTTGATTTTCTACTTTTGCTACGTGGTTAGTCGGGCACTGGCTGAATCGTGCACATAACAAAATTAAATAATTTGTTAAAAGATATCGTCGACCCGAAGTAATTGCTATCACTTCAGGTTAATGTTATAGAATATAAACCGTGCTACGAGCGAGCGCGATTTGGCTACGATGCTACGTCCTCATCCAGTACCGGATTAAGGTAAGCTAACGCTTCAAAATTTATGCAGGACCTATGATTATGAAGGTTGCAGATTCCCATTGACCTTGTTGGTCGTGCAGATTTCACTTCATAGCGGTGCCCCTTTAAGCACGTGTTCGGTGGCAATTGCCTTTTGTAGCGTGGAGTCATTTAGGCATTTGCCAGGTCTCACAGATTTTTTTATTCGATTGACTCCGACTATGCCGAGCTATGACTCGAGTTTACTCCTTAATAATTTTTTTTGTGAAATGAAAAAAAAATACTCATATTTTAAAACAAAGTAAAATCCTATGAAACAGTTACCGCTAGCTAACACTATTGTTACCACGCTTACGTCACGTACACACCTTTCACTTCAAGACCACGTTCGTTCTTATGGAGTAAACTGGTGTTTACAGGACCGTGTGGGAATTGAGACACAGTTGTTTTTTAATAACTTACCGGTAAAGATATTTGCACCATTGGGGTCTGAAACAAAAAAAAAAATATTTCAATACGTGTAAAACTGGTATTGGTTCGCCTTTTAGAATAACTATATGAGTCCTATAAAAGAAGTGAGCTGTCTTCGTTTTTTTAATGGATTCAGTACCGCCTTAGTGCTTAAATAAGTAATGAACCGTAAAAGTTATATTTATGTTTTGATGAAGTTATACTTCTTTTAGCGCGTTAGAAAAAAATGATACTTAAGGGTAAATTTTTACGTTGCGCGAGCGCGCTGTCCCCAAAAAATGACATACTAAATTAGCTATAGTAATGTTTGTTTTTCAAAACATTACATGCCTCATAATAAAACTTTCAATGTATTCAATACCTTTTTTCTATTCTTAGTGTCGTTTGTCCTACAAACGTAAAAAAAAGCGAAAAATATTTTCTTTTAAATATTTTTATCTTATTATGCCAAATAAGTATAACTTCTAACGCGTGTACATAAGTACACTCACAATTTTGAAGTTATACTTCTTTTGGTGCGTTAGGGAAAAACAATGACAGCATTTTTTTACGATGCGCACGTATACTGTCACGTGAAAACGACATCCCTGAGTTAGCTTTTGTCAACATTTCATTTTTTCTCCTAATACGCCAAAGAAGTATGACTCTAACGCGTGTACATAAGCATACAAGCGTTTTTCTTATTTACTTACTCTTACTTTTGTGTCAATGCTGATAACATAATCACAAACCTTGGTTTATACTGTTATCTGCTAATAAATATTGTTTGCAATTTTGCTTAATAATACTTAATATTATAAACGCGAAATTTTTTAAATACGGATAGACGTTTGTTACCCTTTTACGTAAAAACTACTGAATGGATTTTAACCAAACTCTACAACAACAAAGCTAATACATGAAAATAACACATATATAAACAATATCTTACGCACGTGTTTTTGTCTGTAGCCTACGTGGGCGATGCCGCGCGTTGCAGCTACGTTGGTAAATAAATAAATAAAAGAAGCCTAAGGTCACAATGAACTCTACCTCAATATACAATTGCCAACTGTTACTGATTCCTAGAGTATGAGGGCGGGGGCAAACAAGAATCATGGTACCTACCATTGCAGCTGAATTGCGCCAGTACCTCCAGAGATACGCCAAGAGATAGATATGTCACCGAGTTTCGTACAGTTTGTGAGTTTCCTATTCTCCATAGGAGGGAGACGAGAGGACTAACCGCACCAAACACTACAAAATAGTCCTCATCTTTAAGGTGATGCATGATGTATATCACGAGAGGTCGTGCTTGCCTATATTGCTTGCACCGCAGCAATC
The DNA here is from genome assembly GCA_017140195.1 of Eumaeus atala. NCBI lineage: Eukaryota > Metazoa > Arthropoda > Insecta > Lepidoptera > Lycaenidae > Eumaeus > Eumaeus atala. Next base: position 215,938 of record JAFELO010001666.1, read on the forward strand.
GCGCTATCGCTTAGAGTTTGTAATGCCTTTGATATTTGTCACAAAAGGCATACACGTGTTTTGAAATATCAACATAAACGTATAACAACCGAGTCTTGGAATATAAACACTGTTTATAATGTTTATAACATACGCTGCAAATATTTAAACAAAAAGAAATCGAACGAAAGCAAATATCGATGCGGAGTTGTATCGATTCGAAACTAAAATCGATTTATAAATACACGATAAAAAAATTGATTTTAGCTGAATGTCATGTTTTATACAAAGAAAAGGATGTGCCTTTGCTTACGGTGTCAATATAGATAGAGAAGGGAAGCCAGACTAAAATGCGGGCGTCCAAGTCGAAGGAAATTTTTCATTTGTTTCTCTCTGCGCAATACGCATGCGAGATTAGATAGACATTGATAGTACTGCTTTCGCATCTTCCTTCTCTATCCTCCATGTCCACCGTCACCACCTTGTCCCAAAGTCAACAACTATGCGTTTCAGGCGCACTTTTCTACCGCGTACACCATCGTTGTGGAACCAGCGGCCACCGAAGGTAATTAATTATTTCCGAACCAATACGACCTGTGCTAGAAAAGAGTATATTCCTATCTCAAAGACCGGCAACGCGCCTGCACATCCTTAGGTACTGGAAGTGTCTATGGGCTGAGGTAGTTACGCACCACCTGCTCGTTTCACCTTCATCCTATAAAAAGACTGCCTGTGGCATTACTTCTCTATCTATAGACGACGTCGCTAGTATGTCGTTAAGTGTTACTGTCTGATAGCTGGAGTTAGCTGCAGCTACTAATGACAGTTGTACAGCACGAACAGATCATATCTGTTCAGTAGACAAAATCGGAACTGCGGCTGTCAAATACCGACCAAACACTACACTTGTGACGGTGTCCACGGAAAAGATAAATTTGTCGCACTGTAGTTCCAATTTTGCTACTGAGCAGGTATGTTGGTAACACTGTAGTTCCAATTTTTTTATATATCCTTATTTAAAGGTTCATCATAATATTAAGCCTTACATCTACTGAAAAATATTTATAAACATAACTCTAAATCCCTTATGTATAGCGAATGGATAACAAAACTTAATAACCTGTCACTAAATTCTAATTTAAAATTAGAACTAACAATAGTACCAATTTTGTATACCTAACATAAAAGTGGGTTGCATTGCAGTTCCGAATTTGTCAAGTGAAAAGAGAAGTTGGTGGCACTGTAATTCCGATTTTGACTACCGAGCAGATACGTTGGTTATACTGTAGTTCCAGTCTTGTCTACTGGACAGATAAATTAGTCGAACTATGTGTCTGAAGTAAACATTTCGTCTACGGAATAGGTAAATTGGTCGCAATCTTTCCCATGGTACCAACGTGTCGTGAAGTAGCAGCTAAGCACTTTATCTCTCATTTCGTGTAACCTGTCAGTCTCCATTCGCTTGCTTGCTAATATGTATAACATATTTTTACTAAGCACAATTTAGGAAAGGGTATTTCTATACATATACTATTATACTATAAAGTATAACGGGCAAACGAATAATCAGAGAATTCTTTTTGACTACAGATGCATAAACGTCCACACATCACTTATCACTATGACTGTCGCTAAGGTCAAACGCAAGCATGTTAATCATAAAATTTTGAAATTAAAGCCTTTGTATGTCGCCCCCGCGTTTTATCGAATTTTTGAGTGTCACCTGCTCTTCTGACCGGTTTTCCAATGTAAATCGTAATCTTCTACATATATAAAAGAAAATCGTGTTAGTTACACCACTTATAACTCAAGAACGGCAGAACAGATTTGGCTGAAAATTGGTAGGGAGGTAGCTTAGAGCCAGGAGACGGACATAGGATACTTTTTATCCCGTTCGACAGCGTTCCCGTGTGACTTGACATGAAACGTCATTCACTATAAAACGTGGTATAACAAAAAAGAATCAGACTTGGAATGACAAAACGCAAATGACAGCTATGTAATTGACGTAAAAGGACAGCTATGTAATGACGTATGGATGACAATTTGATATTTGTAAGAAATCAATATTAATAATATTTCTATTAAATAAATAATTAATCCACTTCGGATTGAAGTGAAGTGAAGTTTAATTAAAAGTGAAGTGAAGTTTAATTAATAATGCCGCGACCAAGACGATCGAATCTTTCCCGACAAAGCCGTAATGCAAGAAGAATACAAAATACTGCAAATGAAAGGACTGAAGGAGAACAAGAAATTGCACGTGAACAGCGCCGCGATAGTATGACTCGACTTCGTGGTTCTCAATCACGAGAGCAAAGTGAAGCAGCCCGTGAAACAGCTCGGTTGGCAATGCAGAATCGTGAGTCTATTTGTTGCCTTCTGTTGAACAACAGAAGGCAACAATTAGATAATTTGCGACGCAGAACAAGATATTTAGGTGATTTGATTCGAGGAGCGTTTCGATACGATTGCAGCAATGATTACAGCTTGCATCCTGGCGTTTGCATTGGGCAAATGGACTTTGTTTTCGAGTATTGTGGTGCATTGAAGTTTTCCGGAGAAATGCCAAGATTATGCTGCCTTAATGGTAAAGTGAAATTGCCAGTGTTGACTCCGCCACATGAGCCATTGTATTCATCGCTTTGTGGCGAAACACAAGAATCACGCCACTTTCTTGCAAATACTCAAAAATACAATAGTTGTTTCCAAATGACGTCATTTGGGGCAGACATTATCGAAGAAGGAGGATTTAATCCGACATTTAAGGTATTTATTTTTGTACTTACATAGAATGTAGTATAATGTGTATAAAGAATAACTTACTTTATCTATTGGTATGTATTATATTTGCTAATACTGAACTCTACTCTCCCACAGAAAAAGTGTTTATAACCCAGTTAATACTGTCTGGTTTTTATTTTCTAGATACAAGGACAGATCCACCATCGAATTGGATCATTACTACCTTTCGAAGATACACAGAATAAATTTTTACAAATATATTTCATGGGCAACATGGAAGAACAACTTGATCGACGCCTAGGTACTGCAACAAATATCTGAAACTCATCGATCATATGACGCATTGCAATACCCACTGATGTTTTGGCAAGGAGAAGATGGATATTATTTTAATATTAAGATGATAAATCCATTGAATGGTAAAGTATAAGTATCTTAATAATGGTTAATGTCTGTATTATTTGTCTTCGAAATTGTTAATTATCAAATTTTTAATTTCAGGTGAAGAAACTACAAAGAAAATTAGCTCAATGAAATATTATGCATATCGTTTGATGATTTGTCAAAATGCTGACAACTATTTGCTGCGGTTTCGTCGATTATTTCAGCAGTATTGCGTTGACATGTATGTCAAAATAGAAACGGAACGTTTAACATTTAATAGGTAGAACCAAGCCAAACTGCGTTCTGAGGAGTACATCCATTTACGTGATGCAGTTAGTACTGAAGGAAATGCAGCTAATATTGGTCGATTAACTATTCTGCCGGCGACGTACATTGGTAGCCCACGTCATATGCATGAATATGCACAAGATACAATGACATGTGTTCGTCATTACGGCCGGCCAGATCTCTTTATTACTTTTACCTGTAATCCAAAATGGATAGAAATTACTCAATTGCTGCTTCACGGACAAACATCAAATGATAGACACGACATCACAGCACGTATATTCAGGCAAAAAATTCGATCCCTGATGAACTTTATTGTTAAACAACGCGTCTTTGGAGATACGCGATGCTGGATGTATTCAATCGAATGGCAAAAGCGAGGCCTGCCGCACGCACACATTCTTATTTGGTTAGTGGAAGGAATTCAGCCTGACCAAATAGATGATATCATATGTGCCGAGATTCCTGATCATGAAGTCGAGACCAAACCAGACCACCAGACCTACATGATGTTGTTACTACTAATATGATTCATGGACCGTGTGGTGCCATCAATCCCCAATCACCTTGCATGGCCGATGGAAAGTGCTCTAAACAATATCGACGAAAATTAACGGCGGAGACTGTCACTGGCAACGATGGGTAGGTATCCTCTGTGTAGGCGTCGATCGCCAGATGACAACAGTCGAACTGTCACAACAAAAGTGAAAAGAATGGATTTCGTTGTCGACAACAGTTGGATTGTTCCATATTCGCCACTTATTTCTAAAACGTTCAAGACACATTGCAACGTTGAATACTGCAATTCAGTTAAGTCCATAAAATATATTTGCAAATATGTCACGAAAGGCAGTGATATGGCGGTTTTTGGTTTGCAATCCTCAAATACCAAAAATGAAATTTCACGCTATCAAGTTGGTCGTTATGTGAACTGTAATGAAGCGATTTGGCGTATATTCGCATTTCCAATTCACGAACGTCATCCTACTGTTATACATTTGGCGGTGCATCTGGAGAATGGTCAACGAGTATATTTCACGGCTTCGAATGCTACGCAACGTGCTGAAACACCTCCAGCAACTACATTGACCAGTTTTTTTGCAATCTGCCAAAGCGATCAGTTTGCACGAAATTTGCTTTACTCTGAGATGCCACGTTATTATACTTGGAATGCTTCATCAAGGAAAGAGGGAAGCAAGGTGATGCGGTTCCTGGGTATCGAGATGTGCGTTCTACTGATGCTCGTGGTCGTATGTATACAGTTCATCCAAAGAATGATGAATGTTTCTATTTGCGGTTGTTGCTGGTAAATGTGCGTGGTCCAACTTCATTTGAGACACTACGAACTGTTAATGGTGTAATATTCCCAACATATCGTGCTGCATGTGAAGAATTGAACTTATTAGAAAACGATACCAATTATACGACAATCGCTGAAGCCACTATCTCTACATCTCCAAGTCAGATACGCACATTATTCGCTATCATAATTTCGACATGTTTTCCATCAAACCCATGTAACCTGTGGCACAAATACAAAGATAGTATGTCAGAAGATATTTTACATCAAAGTCGTGTCAGTTCCAGAAATCACGATATTGAGATGAATGAGGAGATATATAATCGTGCTTTACTCTTGGTCAAAGATATGTGTTACCTCATTTGCGGTAATTTATTAATCAGGTTAGGAATGCCAGCGCCAAATCGTGAAATGAATGACGTATTTAATCGAGAATTGGAACGGGAACGTAAATATGATCACCAGGAATTAGATTTAGTAGTTCAAAGGAATGTACCCCTATTGAATTACCAACAAAAGGAAGTTTATGATACTTTTATGAAGGCAATCGCTGATGAAAATGGTGGTTTATATTTCCTAGATGCCCCTGGTGGAACTGGCAAGACGTTCCTTATGTCATTAGTTTTAACAACTGTTCGGGCGAGATCCAACATAACGGTTGCAGTTGCTTCTTCTGGAATAGCAGCCACATTGTTAGAAGGATGCCGCACGGCTCATTCAGCATTCAAATTACCGTTAAATCTTCATACTATTGAAGAACCAACGTGTAATATTGCAAAACACTCGGCAATGGCCAAAGTTTTAGCGGCATCGAAAATCATCATCTGGGACGAATGCACAATGGCGCATAAACGTGCATTAGAAGCACTTAACCGAACATTAAAAGATGAAACGCAATGACTCGAGATGTTTTGGAGGAGCAATGATTTTACTGTCTGGCGATTTCCGCCAAATATTGTCAGTAATTCAAAGATCTACGGCTGCCGATGAAATAAACGCTTGTCTCAAATCGTCAAGTCTATGATGCTATATGAAGAAACTGCAGCTGACAACAAACATGAGAGTTACATTGCTTAATGATACATCTGCTGAGGATTTCTCGGAGCAATTGCTGACTATCGGTAATGTTCAAGTACCTGGCGATGAATCGAGCGCATTAATATCATTTCCAAATAATTTCTGTAATTTTGTCTCATCAAAAGACGAACTTAGCAACAATTTTTTTCCAAATATTATTTCTAACTACAAAAATAATGAATGGTTGAGTGAGCGAGCAATTTTAGCGGCTAAGAATAAAGATGTAGATGACCTGAAATGACGATCACAAATGACGATGAAGCCACCAACTATCCAATTGAATTTTTAAACTCTTTGGACGTGCCTTGCTTACCACCGCACAATTTACGCCTAAAGGTTGGCTCCGTAGTAATCATGCTTCGAAACATAAACCAACCAAAACTGTGCAACGGTACGGTTAGTAAATTGATGAACAATGTAATTTATGCTACGACTAAATAAAAGACTTCAATTTCCGATACGTCTTGCATTTGCCATGACCATCAACAAATCACAAGGCCAATCCTTAAAAGTTTGTGGTTTAAATCTAGAACATACATGTTTTTCCCATGGTCAATTAATTAATTATACGTGGCATGTTCACGGGTCGGAAGACCATCTGCGTTGTTTGTTTTTGCGCCTGATAATAAAACAAAAAATGTCGTGTATCACAGGGTACTTAAGTGAAGAGCAACCTATGTACTAAAATACAGAAATAATAATGAATTATTAATGTAGTTGTTTAATTATTTTTTTTTGTATTTTTTCCAATAAAAAAAAAACACAATCTGCTTATTTATTGCCATTAAGGCGGAACAAAGTTCGCCGGGTCAGCTAGTTTCTGGATAAAAATAACTTTCTCAACTAACATAATTTTGCATAAATGCAGCCATTTTTGTGCACATTTACACGATCGCTCGAAAATCGAAACATATACATGATTATACATATTATTTATGACATATTGTCATTATTCTTAAATTGTATTGGCAGATTGAATATTCGATTTAGTTTATTTTTAACTTTTTGAAGTTATACTCCTTTTGGAGCATTAGGGAAAACTGACGAGAGTAAATTTTTTAGGTTGCGCGTTCAAGCCGTCACAAAAAACAGACGTCCTGAAATTTGTCAACATTTATACTATAGTCACTTATACAACATTAATACTTTGGACCTACAGTCATTTTAGTTTTATTTTTTTTTTACTTACCATAAATCGTTGTAATGAAACTTTGAATGTATTAAACGCTTTTTTCCTAATGTTAGTGTCGTTTTTTCTACAAATGTAGAATAGTGTGACAGACTTTTAAAAAGCTTTTTATCTTGTTACGCGAAAGGTAGGTACATACAACATATAATATACAATGTACATACACATTTTTTTGGTAATATGGTGCTCGTATTGAAGCCGGTTTCATTATTTTGTTAAAATTTAATTATTCGATTGATAGCGGCACATTAATTAACAATCATTTACATACTTATTGAAAAAAATCTAGATCAAGAAATGATATCAAGAAGAAATTAAGATTACATTAAAATCCGTCAACCTGTACGGGCAACAGGTAACATATAAATCCACATATATGCATACACACGCTCCACAAACACTACCCTCCGTCTGCCACAGTCGGGTATAAGCATGTTCAGTTTATATAAAGTATAATAATAATTTACATATATTTATATTTGCCTACTGTATTTCCATATGTAGGTCATTGTAATTATGTTATTGTAATATTATCTATTGCTTTGGATTTACTGTTTGTCTTAACTTAAATAAAACTGTACATTTTTATTCATCACTCTTTTAAGTGCTGGGCAATCGTGGCACGTTTTGCGTATGAATAACGAGAGGTTACCGCAAATGGTTTTCTATGCAGAGCTATCGGAAACATGGTCGCCAATATCTCCGTTACAAAGACGTGTTAAGACGCCACCTCAAGCAGTGCAAAATATCGCCTGAAAGCTGGCAGGGAAGCCCTTCACGGAGATCGGAGTGGCGTTCCACCATACACAAAAGTATACTGTACATCGAAGAAAGCCGGCTTAAATATCTTGACGCCAAGCGCCAACTCCGAAGGTCTCGACCCAAGCCCTCTTATACTTACAACTATAACAACTCTGGTCAGCTTGGTACTTCAACGTGCGACCACGTTTCTAAATCAAAGTTTCCCGCCATATCTGCTTCCACCAAAGAATAGGATCAGCCAATTGGCAGTAGGAGTCGCTGTTGTCGGATACGACAAAGGACGACACCATCAAATGCTAACATCTATCTTGAAGCATTTTTTAAATTTCGCAGACCGGAAACTTATACCGTGAAAGCGGAGAAAAGAAGATGAAGATTGCTAAAAGTGCTCACCGGGGGACGAGACTAGGTTTGAGCCCAAAAGGGGCCTGACCCCGCTCTTTCTTGCATATGGGAGAGATGCATCCCGATATGATATTATAGAGCAGAAGGTAGTGTCTGCCTGAATATAGTCACACCTTTTTTGTCAGATTATATTATACCTTACCTATGATAGGGAACAAATATGACCGAAGAGAAAATAGGATAAAGATTTCTATTATCCCGTTTTTTATGCAGTCGTGTCGCATCTTTACGTACTCTAGGCTCATGCCTAGCTATTACGTAAAGAACATGTGTGACACCTAACCCTTGACAGGAAAACCCTCTTAAACAGGGTGTCCAGACCAAAGTCCGATAACAGTCCGCCCCTGCCTTTTTAAACTTCAGTCATCTTATTTTAATTTGTCACATTTATTATTATAAGATGTTTGTTCTTGTCACAAACAACAAAAACATTTTTGTTGTTTAACAGACATATTTATTCAAAAATAATTTATGACTGTTCCTTCATTTGTACTTTTTGCGTAATAAAAAAAAAGTCAACATCCAACCGAAAACCGGAGCTAGGCTAAGTTATGTTGGTTCTTATAAAAAAAAACTCATGTAGACCTCATGTAGTTTCAAGAAGACAGCGATTTTTTTAAAATTTACAACCTGTGATGAGTTTACGACTACTGTGGCTGCAAATCAACACCTTACTTATTATTGTTTTGTGTGGAATATTCTTAGGTAATGCTCCTGCTAATTCCAAGTCATAATTTGTACACGATTTCCTTGGAATAGTAGAAAACATCCATTTTATGCCCAACCATGTCCTGAAAATGACTTCATCACTCGACTTAACAGTCTGTCTTGAAAAAAAAATTTTTTTGCAAGTTTTATAAGAACCAACATAACTTAGGCTAGTTCGGGTTTTCGGTTGGACGTTGACTTTTGGGACTACCTGTATAAAACGACTTCTCTGCTAGCGGTGCTGTCAAGAGACTTGCTATTTTAAGTTCCGTAGGTGCTCAAACCAAAAACCTATTAATAATATATTCGGTTTGCCTGTCAGAAGATTGTCTTAAAGGGATTTTTTCTCAGCAGTTTTGTAGGAGCCTAGACAGTCGAAGTGTTCACAGGTGATGTATTTCTGCTACCACCACAAAAGCAAATACAAGACGGGATAAAATAAATACGGAGGGAACTGTTTTTGCGCCAGTCCGACTCGCACTTAACCTCTTTTTTATTTCTTGTAAATTTACATATCCAGGTCGCCCGTACAATACGCTATTGTAACAGCCGGTACACGGAGCAGCTGTTAGAGCGCTGAAGCGAACTCGAAATGACCAAATGTGATTTTTGAAACAATTTTTAAAGTGCTCATGCCCAATGCTATATCATAAATTTTAATTTATTCTGAACTAGCAGCGCACACCGGTTTCACCCGCATTACATGTTAAAAATTCCACACTATAAACTTTACCACACTTTTTTTTTCGGAGGGTCGGCAGCGCTATTGCATTTGTGTCTTCTAGATTAGGGCGACGATAGGGAGATAGACACCCTGTATCAACCTGTATCTTTTCCCACAGATGGGAAAAGATACAGGTTGATTGTGGGCGCTCGGACTGGAATAACAAATACTTTTATGAAATTCCAGAGTGTAATCTATATCTGTTCTCAATCTCATCCAAAACCATTCTTTAGTTTTGGCGTACGAAGATAAAAATCACATGTAGCTTTCTCATTAATAAGAGAATTAGTAGGAATGGAAGATTACATTATCTATGCCGAAGTACTGTTATCCGTATCCTTAATAATTAAGGACCAGAAATAAATATCTAAATAAAACAATATTGACACCCAAATAATACATTCAAAATTATGCGAATAATTTACAAAGCACGTATATTTGCCAATAGGCTACAAGGTCATCCAGTGACACTAAATATTATAATTTTACAAAAGCGGATATTTGTGTAATGAACACAAAATCGTAAAGACTATTCATTAAATCACCTCCCCTTGGTTTCCTGTTTTTTTTTTAATATTTGCGTCATTTATTAGTTCTCATTTAACAAGCTAACTTGATGTGGTAAGTGAAAATTAAAAAAATTAAAGGCGTTACGTCTGGTTATATAAAAACAATGTAAAGAAATGACACAAAGAAATCTAAAGTGTAAAAACACATATTCACTATTTGTTATTGTTAGTTAGTTATTGCAAAATTAAAACTCTTATTTACTCTTTAAAGTGTTAAGGTCGAAAACTAGTAATTTTTTATTTAAATAAAATAAATATTGAATACCATTATTCTCTTTAATGAAGTATCGCTCAATAATGATTTAGATAGATAGTCAATATATATATTATGTTTCAGACATCAACGTTACAAAATCGCAAGCATAATCTAGTGTCATGTAATAGTATAAACATCCTACCGTTTCATTTATGTTGTAACCGTCATCGTTGCGTTTGAAACACATCCAGGCATCACATATTCATGTTATGAATTTCTATCACGAGTCGATGATATATAATTTAAAAAGTAAAGGTACGTGTGGAGATCCCTGCGGCGCACCACAATCGAGCTCTTCAAGAGACTGAGGCGCGTATTGCCTCGTATGTTTTGAAATCAATCTGTAACATCAGAGAAAAACAATAATAAACTTGACTGCCATGTCTTGACTTTAAGAATTTCATCAGGGAGCTTCACAATGTAGGTACCTCCTACCTAGCAACAAATCATTTCACTTATAAATCTATGGTTCCCAATCGCATGGAGTTGATTTTGATGACTTTTTATAGCAAGCACAAAATATTTCCTGTATAAACCGAAGGTTTCTTCGAATCATAGATAATCATGAGAATTTAAACTTATTTATGCTTGTGTTAGGCAGTGGATGTCTCCTGTCTGTTGATGCGTAGGTAGCTAAGACTGATGCGGACCCATAAATAAAATATATACTACACTGGATTTAATTAATTATTTAGAGTTTGAGAGTGCCATCAATTTTTTTAATATCAGTACTTGTATAAACCACATAGGTTGCTATGTGCTCTAAGTAAATAAGTACTCAAACTCTAAGTAAATAAACATCATATCGATACTAATTCCTTTACGACGATAGACCTGGGGGTTGATGATATTGTAATATTATGAGATGTAACACTTACTAAATCAAATCATATACGATAATCTCGCTCACGCGATACCTCTGCAAGGTGACATCTTCGCTGTCGCGATTTGTATGGTTTTCGAGTAGCCTGTGACCCATTGTAGGGGAGGAGGCAAAAAGAGCATTGCATCTGCATGGCAGTTAAGCGGAAATTTGTGGGCGGAGTTAATCATCAAGTGTCTCCGACTGCTTGTTTATCCACCTATATATAATTAATATACGAAGAGTTGCTATAGTAATAAAAAAATGTTCCGCTGCTTCTCACCCACACAGTACCAACAGGACTTCCTGACTGTTGTCGGGTTTAAGGCGAATTATGGACGGCAACGCGCCTCTGGTTTTGCGGATGTTTATGGCCAACGGTAGTCGCGAAGAAACTGCGATTACTAAATTTTGTCCCCTATGCGATAAAAAGATCATGAAGAAAGACACATAATAAACATTTACTTAATAGCCAGTGTTATTCAAATTTGTTACTATGAAAACTGCAATTAAATAATATATTCTATATTTGCGACTAAATTGTTGTATCTGGCTAGGATCTGAATAAATAATAACATGTTGAATATTTGTAACATGCAAAACTTCAAGTGTTCATGTAAAATCTGCGTTTATTCCGGTTCTTGTTTGTGTTCGAAGCATGTATTTGAATATGTATTAATTTTTTTCGCCGAGTCTAGCGAATTAGGGTCGGCACACAGTTTTGTTGTCAAAATATACACATATTAGAGGTTAGTGTCGCGAAAACTCATTTATAAAAGAATAAATTCGACTGCTACAAATAGCTTTTTTTAATTATATACCTTTTGATGGCAACTGACGCCCATGGACATTCGCATGATTGGTACGCAGATACGTTGCAATTCTGTAATCCTCGCCAACGGGCCACCGGCTACTACCTACTACCGCATGAAACGCGACAGCGACGCCGTCACTTTACGTCGGTACTAAGTGAGCGAAAGGACTTCCCCGGCCGTGCCGGCCTAATTACTAAACTAAAATAAAAACGTAGTGTCATGCACCGTACATGGCACTACCTCCTCCTATGCAGCATGGCACTGCCTCTTCTTAAAATATATTATTCCATACATTAGTACATTAGTATGGAATAATATATTTTCTGTACAGCTCTCAGCATTATTATATTAATAATAATGCTGAGAGCTGTACAGACGACTATGCATATACATGCGTTGTCCCTCTTTGCTCAATGGGCCATCGGCTACTCTCAAACCGCACGAAACTCGTCGGTATCACATGAGCGAGATTTTACAATTACAATTCAACTACAAACCAGCATGGCACTATTTCTTACTAAAATAAAAGGATTTTACAAATATAAACATTTCTATGGCGCCTGCTCCTATAACCTTAATTATAGACACGGCATACCTACTTCAAAATTCATAGAAATCAAGAACATTACGGTATTTTGATAACTAAGTTGTACATATTGTGTATATAGTAGCTGTTACCCGTGTCTTCTCAGCGTGGAATAGGTACGTGAGTGATGATATGATTGACAAACATTCACCCGCTATTAAAATTTGCGGATTAATTTTTGAAGAAAAAAACGGAACCTCTATTTCAACTTAGTTCTTTAGCTGTGTGCATAATAAAGTTTATCAAAGTCGCTTGAACGGTTTGGTCGTGATGACCACGGACACAGACACACAAACGTACAGACAGAGTTTCTTTCGTATTTATAATATTAATATGGACTTGTCTTACAAATAGTCTGTTCAAGTTTAGGGAGACCAAGTATTTGTCGACACTCTGCTAGGTGTGAGGAGGACCGCACAGTAACTGGTCCAGGATGAATGGAGTGGCAGGATTTCGATCATTGAAAGAAGACCATGTCCAGCAGAAGACCGATAAAGCCTTATATGATGATGACGATTCTAAAGTCAAATAAGAAATGGGATTTGAACCAGCTACCAGTGTGTGGTAGCCTGCCCAGTATCCCACAACCATTTGTTTTCCATAACCTCACGCACGGTTTGATTTCGGCTGAAGACTCGATGTCATTTTGTTTGGTCACCTTATACCACGTATGTGATGCCAGGGTTTTATGTTACGATATTGTTTAGTAAATATTATGCTACTTCGAAAATAAAATCGATATCCAGTAGCAAATTGATAGTTCAATAAGTTCACGTACGAAATATCAACATCATCAAACGAATAATGTAATTAACTAGCTACGCCCTGCGGTTTCACCCGTGAAGACTAACTAGGTGTAGAATTTTCATCCCTTTCACTGCCCTTAGGATGGAATTTCAAAAAATCCTGTCTCTGTGGTCCTCTGGATCGTCCAAGGACAGTGCTCCCTACTATGGTGCAGACCTTGTCGTGGCGGTGGGGTTCAATAGTCTGGGGTGAATCGAAACACCTTGGGCGAAGCCAATTGAACCGAGGAGGTGCCCTTTGTACTCCTGTTATATGAAGAGCGGACTAAGGAGCTGGAAGAGGAGCCGCTCTTTATACCCCTCTTATAAGAGGAGAGGACAAAAGTGTAAATGGAGGCGGCGCTTTTGCGCACGGGGCAAGGGGCCAGGATGGCAACCACAACCCATTGCACTGTACCAAAGTTGGTAGGGTTGTCCTATGGTGCGGGACAACCATAAATATGGAGGTGGCGTTGGTCCCTTAGAGGGCAGACGAGCCCTCGGGGTGTCTTCATGATTTGTTGTTCCGGCACACCTCACCAAAGGCGGCGCTGATGGCATCCGCGGTGGTTTTTGTGGGTGTTAGGCACTATAATGTGCCGCGAGCCCCACTAACCACTGGACCCCACCCAGGGCCAGTGATGGTGCGTAAATGCGTTTCCCCATACATGCAAAATTTCAGCATCTTGCATTCAGTAGTTTCGGCTGTGTGTTGTCTGTTAGTCAGTTAGACACACAGTAACGGAAGAGTTTCGTAGAATGTATGTTCTCAGGCTTATACAGTTCTTAGGATATAATATAGTTATATACTCGTATTATATAGTACGAGTGTATCTCCAGACTCAAGTGCACTCTCTCTTACCTAATTGCCCTAAGTAATATGGACGACAATTTAAAAAATGTATTGAATAACATATGAGCGGTAAAGGTTATCACATGATCTAATTATAGTGGTATAAATAAACTCTTATTTCCTAGGTCCTAGACGTATTTATCGTAGCTTCATGATACATAGCCTAAAACCTTCCTAGATAAATGGGCTGTTCAACACAAAAAAAACTTTACTATTAGGGCCCGTATAGTTCACGTGGTTAGCGTTTTCAAACAAACAAACTATTAAGCTTTATATTATTAGTACAAATTAACTTCAGGATTGAGGACTGAAATTACCAAAATAGTTTTTTTCAGCTTGGTTTGGAGACGGAGGTGGAGACGGAGGTGGAGACACTCTCGGACCACTGCTACATACAGTTGGAGTTGTCTCCGTCCTTCGTTCGTCCGACGTCAACGTCGTCGTCGTCGTCTAGGGGGAAGAGCCAAGGAAAAGACCCAGCTGGAGCTCGTAATGGAACACGAGAGGGATCCTCGGGGCCGACCGTACAAGTGGGCGTGGAACAAGCTCCGCGCTCAGTCGCCCCCCATGCCGTAGATGCTCCAGTAGGACCAACTGGGGAGGATCGTCGGGGGATTGTTCCCCGACACACCCGTGGGCGTGGTGGCGGCCCATAGTCTCGGTGTCGTCGGTTCGATCGGTGGTGCTGCTTCGGGGGTACCGTAAGGTATCGTGAGCTGCACCGACAGCCCTAGCCGGCGATCTCCCGTGGGAACACGTGGCGAAGGTTCTTGCCGAGAGCGGCTCCTATGTCTCGGATAGGAGGGCTCTCGGCCTAAACCCCACGCATGACAAGATCCTGCGAGTCCGCCAGTTAGGCATGTGGCGTTAATGCAGAGATGGGGGGAGGACCAGATGCGGCCGCCGTACGGTGGAGAGATAACGGCTTGCACCCAATCCTCGAAGGGTGAATGCGCCGTAGGCCCAAACCCCGCACCTTCCGTCTGACGCAGGTACTCACCGGGCATGGTTGCTTCGGTGAGTATCGGTGTAGGACGGGCCACAGGGAGCCGACGACTCATTGTCACGATTATGACGCGGCCGTGGACTCCGCCCAGCACACCTTCGAGGTGTGCCCGAGATGGGCGGCGCTGCGTAACGATCAGACATCAGTTGTCTGAGGGGACTTGTCAATCGTCGCGATGCTCGGCAGCGACGAGTCCTACCAGGCGATGGCTTCCTTCTGCGAGACCGACATATCCCAGTAGGAAGCCGTCAGCTCGACGGCTTCCTACTGGGATATGGCGATAGAGGAGGCTGCAGACACGGCCTCCTCCCGCCGACGGCGAATGGGGGTACGAATAAGTCTCTATCTGCAGTGCCTTCAGCAGTGCCCCTGTGTTCTGTGTCGAGCCGAGATGGGAACTCGGTCCGCTTCATTAAGACACGGCGTCGTGGGGACTGTCATAGCGTAGCCGGACAGTCCCCGAGGAGGTGAAGTCTGGCCTTTCCGCCGAGGCCAGCCTATTGCTGGAGGGGTCCTCTTGCCTGCAGATCCGGGACCCTCCACTAATAGCGGCTGGTAGGTTTAGTTGGTATTGCTACCCAATGGCCGAGTCCAACATAGGTCTGGGGGTCAACCCGGGCTCCCATGTATCATGCGTAAATGCATTCCCCTTCATCACCAAAAAAAAGTTGTTAAACACTTTAATTATAATGTGAGAAACTAGCAACACCCCGCAGTTTCACGCGCGTAAGTCTAGCCGTATTTATCGTAGCTTCATGATACATAGCCTAAAACCTTCCAAGATAAATGGACTGTTCAACACAAAAAAAACTTTACTATTAGGGCCCGTATAGTTCACGAGGTTAGCGTTTTCAAACAAACAAACTATTAAGCTTTATATTATTAGTACAAGTTAACTTCAGGATTGAGGACTGAAATTACCAAAACAGTTTTTTTCAGCTTGGTTTGACATTACAGGCATGAAAACGGCAGACTAGCAGTCATAATGTTTTATAGGTACTTACTATGCTTTATGTCAAGTAAGTCTGTATGTAGCACATCAAAAAGGCCAAAGGGGTTGTCTATTTTAAATCAGCACAGGACCTACTATTGGTTGGCGGCCCTATTGCTCCCGCCACAACAGTTCATCGGACTAGCGAAGACTTTTGTGTCTTCTGGTTTAGGGTACACATTGCACCTCTTCTAAGTTACATTTCCATAACTACGGGAGAGTCTACTCTCTTATATCCATTAATATATCTACTATGTTAATAGATATACAAGAGTAGACTCACCTTTTTTTATAGAGTAGGGTGGCAAAAGAGCAATCAGAGCCTTTTTTACAATTACCGACGCCCATGAACATCCACATAATTATCATGCCGATGCGTTGCCGTCCTTCACCCCAATGGGCCAGGACTAACCTTATAAAGCAATTTAAAAAATATCATTGTACATAGGCATAGGCCTATAATTATTTATTTTTGTTTGTACCAATCGAAGCGTTTCGAGGACTACCGATGCCCATAGACATAATGATTCCTCATTTGCCCCTGCTATAAAAAAATCAATAACAATCGCTCCTATATGATGTCCTAAGTTTACGCGAATGATACAAAAAGTCCTTCCATCTTTCAATATTCTGGAGATAAATATTATACGGGGTGCTAAATATACAAGAACAGACTAGTAACCTTTAACGCAATAAAATTGTTAATGTGCCTACGATTATTTTAATGTTCCGTTTCGCGAATTCTGCTCCGACTACAATTTGTGCGGAAACAACAGAACTCGTTTAATATTCAAATTACTGTAGAAAGGTTACGTAATTAGTCACAGAATTGTGTTCCTAAAATGTGGCAGTTTATGTTTAAACGGTTATAATTAAAAGATAACGTGCTGCATTGCCTCCGAATGGGGCCGACACCACCTTTCACTAATATCTTTGGTAAAGTGACGTCTATGGCGGTTCGTGCTGTTTGTGGGGGGAGGGGGGGGTAAGAAAAGCGCATCTGTAGATTTTTCAGAGTGTCGGTTTTTCCGTGATGGTGTACGCGCGTATCGTAAAAATTTACTCTCATCATTGTTCCCTAAGGCGCCAAAAATTCTTCAAAATTGTTTTAGTCTAAAATAGCTCATTTATCAAGGAATGCAGGCTTTATACACCAAAAAGAGCAGAGTTACGTGAGTGAAACCGTACCCCGGTTTCACCCACGTCACTTATAGTAAGTAGATAAACTGCCACGCTTTAGGAACTTTATTTTCGTTGTGACTGTGTTGTGTGTTGGTGCGTTAAGGAAAAACGAAGAGATTTTTCTTTTACGACTTGAGGACAATATATACTTTGCAGTTAATTAAATAAAATGTGTCATTTCGGTCCTATGGAACTTCCACAAACTTCACAAAACGGTAGCGTCGTGAGGCTACTACTTATGGTGATAATAGGGATAGAGAAAGGAAGCGAGCCTAAAACGCAGCCGTCTAAGTCAAACCAGACTGCAAATGTCGTTTACTCTCTGTCTCTCCTTTTTAGTGAACGTCCTCTCTCTATGCGCAATTGCGCATTGGACAGACGAATATAGTAATCCGTTCTCATATTTCTTCTCTATTAAGCAAGACGCCCACTCGCCGTCACATGGCATCTCTTCTCATCTCAACATCTTTATTAAAAAATGCGACCACTTAACGCTCATGTAATTATGGTTTAGTGTAATGTTACCTAGGGGGCACCAGTTTGAGAGACAGGCCGCTATCAATGTTAAAATCAAATCACCTTGGCCTCTTAAGAAAGTGGTTAAAATCAAATCAACTGTCTAATAGCCTGTGCAATGATGTGCACAAAAATAAAGAGGAGTAAATTTTAAAATAATTAAAATATTTGCTCATGATAATAATTTAAGAATTAAATAGGATTCTCTACATTTTATCATCGACGCCATCTATATAACTACTTACGAACAAGTTCGTCAGCTAGCGCACAAGGCACAACGCCATCTGCACGAATTAACCTGTACCATCGTTTTTCCACCGTCACGCCTGTTGCATACGGCCATCCAATTGTTTACAGAGCACAAAAGACCCTTGTTTGTTTTTCGCTAGACGTTTCCTGGTTTGTTTTGTGTGTATGCGGAGTAGTGTGCGTGTTTTCACAGCCGGCTATGTGTTCGTTTGTACACAATATGTTGTGTTGTTGTTTGCACGAAGTCGGTAATAAATTCTCTCTGAACTGAGTAGTTTTATGTTGTAACACACATTAAGACAACGTTAGTACTTTATTTCAGTTTTTCTTTGTGGCCAATTAATCGAATGTGCATTACGTTTTGAAGTTAAGAATGATTCAGATTATAATTGGCACTTTTGTTTTTAGTCTGGACTATAAAGTTATGACTCAGAGCCGTCAAGCAACTCGGAAATCAAAATTCTAAATTCATCTTCAGTCTACAACCAAAGTGACGTCCACCTAAACTGCGGAATGCTTACTGAATAAATCAGAAGCGTGATCGGTAGTTAAGACTTACTTTGGTAGAAATCGAGGAAAATTAAATTGACCGAACTACCGTAAACTGCCGGCGACTGATGAGATAAAAATTGCCTTCAAAGATGATTAATATATTATTATGATTGCTATTCCGATCCACCTATCATTTTCATTTTGTAATGAGAAGACGTGATAAACTCTACAAAACCCGTAGGCATTACACTAAATGATTTTGACAAAATCGAGTTTCAAAAATGGTTATGTATGTGGTTTCTAACATTTTCTGTATTTCACAGTGCAACCAGGAGCTCAAACCCAGGTCCCACGAAATTTGTGGCTGAATATTCTTATCATTAAACCATCTGGAAGTAACATAGAGATCTCTCTTTCTTATTGAATTATATGTGGGAAGTCAATATATATAATATGATTGATGTTGGTCAATTATGAATCGTTTACAACAAATAAACGATAGTCATTATTTGTATATTGACACACATATGTATTCTCAAAAACTAGATAGATATTTAATGAGAACGAGCGACGCGAATCTTCGCACACTCCCATAAAAATTGTTTTTTTTTTTTGTCTTTACACTTTACGGAAATACGCTCAAATATTTAGATTTGCGCTTTAAAATAGCAATTTAATTTTTTTCCTTAAGAGGGACCTACTACTGGTTTGTGGCGGTATTGCTCCCTCCTCTACAGTTCATTGGACTAGCGAAGACTTTTGCGTCTTCTGGTTTAGTTTAGCAATTTAAATGTATGTGTAGATAAGTTAAGTTTATTATGTACGTACATATGAAAACTTTGTAAAGATACGCCCATTGCTAGTTTACGATTTGTATCACAACTTTACAAATCGATCTAGACAGGTCAGCCATACTTGGAACCATGGATCAAATATATTTCATTCGGGCACAGCTCGTTCGTAAGTTACTATAACATAGTTTGAAGATATCCTTATCTGTAAAGAAACAATCTCATGTAATTACCCTTCAAAATTAGGCATGTTTTAAAATTATCTAAAAGCATTCATTCAAAAGTGACTAACAAGTTCACATATCTCCATAAATTAAAAGTACAGAATGAAATTGATAATCATTACAATATTTTAATAATAGTACAAGACCTGACCGCCTTTACAACTGGTTCACTAATTACAGACTCAAAAACTTTACGAACGTTTTACATACGATTATAAATAATGTAAAAACATTTGTTTTGTACCGTATCGCCGAATAATATAAATATCTAATTACATTTTTTGTGCATAACTTAGTCTAAGGGGCCGCGCGACTTTAAAGCTATAGTTTAGTACGTTGTAGGTCACCTACAATTTCTTTTTTGTTAAGAAAAGATTTAGTGTTTTTTGAATATATATAATGCGTATTATATAACATACCCGGTGGGATGGAGTTAAGGAGGCCAACGCACCTGGATGTGCGGATGTAGATAACCCGGATGATTATGTCGGTACTCATTTAATGGACTGCTCGTTTGGCCTCATATATATAAAAATACTACTAACCAGCATAAACCATCTACAGTATAGTAATTTCGCAGTATAAGTTCGTTTCTCGCTCTTTTGATTTTTTTATAGTATGGGGCCTGATCATCCATCCACATTATTGCTATCATCCTTGTTATCCTCCTTAGAGTGCCGGCTTGGCTATATACCTACTTGGATACTTACGCCTACACTTTTCGTAACGATCAATGAATTAGAGTTAGGAAATGTCATTTCAATACATTTTATGATAACAATAATATCATAAGAGCGTGTCTACCATGTGTATACCGGTCTGTTTTTAAAATGGAGGCCGCAATCTGGAAGCTGTAGTTTACGATCAGCAACTAACAATAATAAATATACACAAATACGATATCAATCTTCCTTTAGACACGAGTTGAGGTTTACGAGTACCGGAGGATTTGTTCTTTTAACGGTTATTATATTAAGTGATTTCTTATGGTTATAATAATGAATAGATTGATACATAACAAAACATAAGATCATCAACTAAAATACGATAGTAAATATGTCACTTTTTCCGAATAATGGAATATATTAAAGAAGAAAGTTAGCGTTGATTATGACTCAGATTCAATACACAGTTGCACCTTCATAGATTTACAATCCTTAGTTATTCATGCAGAAGACCAGCTTGATATATAAAGAATTATGGACAGTACTTGTAAATTAAAATGATTAATATAATAATAATAATATCTGTGGACTCATCACACCACGTTAGCCCAGTCCTGTGGTAAGTACGGTTAGGACTTGTGCTACAGATACTAGACAACGGAAATATATTTAAGATTTTTATTATAGACCTACATATAATACATATATAAACATATGGATGTTGTAGGTCGTGGGCCTAGGCGGCACTTTACCAGCCATCTTACCACCATCTGAACCAGCAGGTCGTCTAACTTAACAAACGATTAACAAATAACAAACAAAATAATACATTTTGATACTAGCTCTCGGTCTATAATATACATAATACTTTAAGATTGCCACTTCAGAATTGTTATTTATTGCCACACATAACTGTTAAGTATAATTGCGTGTAAAGTTTTACCAAGCATTTTGATATGCTAATTCACAGGGTTTTTTAAAATTCTTACAGTATTTTAATATGTGGACTATCTACACTAAATCTTAGTTATAACTTCGATCTCACCAAAGTAAATTAAGTGACAATTCTGAAATCTGACGGCTACTCCGTCGCGATTCCTCCGAAGATTTGTAAAAGGTCCAATTTGGAGGAATCGGATGAGGCCCGTTGCTATTTTGATCATTGATTCTGACAATGATTTCAGTTAGATGCTTACCCAAGCGTCTTCAAGCCGACGCACTGTGGAAAATGGTAGAACTAGAGCATATCATAAATGATTTTTTTAAAATATCACAATTTGAATGAAATACTTGTGGCATTCGATACTCTAATAACAAAATAATCCTAATCTTACATTTTTGTTCTAAAACCGCATATATATTTTTTCTTAGGTTGAAGTAACTTGAAGTAGCGGATGGCTCATTCAAATGTTTGCATACACATAATTCAGATAAATATTGTGCAAAAAGTATTTAGCAACATGCATGCGGTTTTATACATTTAAAAAAAGGATATTTTATGTTCTTAATAATGAGCTACTTTTTTAAATATGCTTTTTATTTTTGAGTAAGAACCTAAAAATTGACATAACCTATTTTTCAATTTTTTTTCGTAGAAGGTTTTCACATTTACCTAGATCTCCCCACGCGTAACTTTATGTGTCATTTGATAGCCTAACTATTGATAAATAAAAATTTAAGAAATCAGCTGCGGAAGCTTGCGGCCCTAGAAGTTATGGGAAAAAATGTGATATAGGTCGGAGTAGATAATTCGGTATCTTTTGCGGTTACTGCTGACAAAGTTTACAAAAACAATATTAACCACAATATTTTGATAGCAATAGCTTATCATCTATTTTGCACTCGTCCTGCGTGAGTAAATATACATAACATTGATAATAGTACGTATTTCATATCTAAAAACCAGTATATAAGGGGAAGCAAATATCTTCATATTGCACACTTCAGCGTGTAATTCATACTAAGTGACACTTATTTAAATTGGTTATTTCCATTTAAATGTCAACTTTCAACTGTAATAAGGGCGATTTCATTATTCCCTATATCGAGCGTGGCAGAACCTTGGAATCGTTATCCATAGTTTTACAGCAAACATTAAATGTTTCTGAATACAACTTGTGTTTTGTAATTGGTGACATTAAAAGACATATTCTGCCTTCTTTCAATAAGCGCTGGGATCAAGCATCACGGAAAAAGGACCAATTTATTCGGAATAATACAAGCTGGCTGGAGTCAGGATATTCAGTACAGTCTCCGGAGTGTGAAGCACATTCACTGCCATGAACTTCTGGTGAACTAGGAAGACCGTGCATTGCTTGTGGAGACTTCTCAGAATCAAGAAAGGAAAGGAAAAACACTCTTTTACTAGAAGAATATGGGTTTGAGCACATTTGTAACGCATTTTTGCGAGGACTGCGGGCCTTGGATGAGTATGCGGAGGCTCATTTTGTTGAAGAGATAAGAAACTCTGAGAGCGAAAAGAAAAAAAATTCTCGACTACGTGGAAAGAGTCAAACCAAATGAAGATTTTATCTGATACAGAAGCATTGAGTGCTTTTATTTATTTGGATTCGACTGAATCACAATGTATGTACCTAAGAAATCTAACCAACGAAAGAAAATGTACAATGTTTCCCCCAAGTAGACAAAATTGCCAGACAAATTGAATCTTTATGCCCGTCATTAATAAACAAAGATGGTTTTGCAGTAAACGTGCACGAACTTTTCCTAACAATTATTGATGGTAAGGTGGCTCAGGTCCTAACATAAACCCCCATCGGGTTTTACATGCACAATATGTGGGACTACTCCTCGACTTATGAATGACCTATTAAAATTGACTGCTTGACCTGATAATGAAAATCCTTACCAATATGGATTATCCACATTGCATGCCTGGATTCGCAGCATGGAAGCGGTACTACACAATTGCTACAATCTTGACTTTAAGACTTGGTCTGCTACAACAGAAGAAAAAAAGAAATTGAAGGAAGAAAATTAAATAAAAAATAATTTTGATGTCTTAAGTATACCCGAATGTTGCTCATTACAATAAGACTAATTTTAGAGATTTTATCGCAGTTTATTTCATTTTTTAGAAAATAAATAGAAAATAGGCTACCGGATGCACACAAACCGCACGAAACACGATAGCTGTAATTTTACTGTATCATCATGTGAGCGAGGGATTCCTCACGAGACGAGACAATTCGGATGCAGTTCAAAATGGTCGTACTGAAAGAGTTCGTCTACGTCGCTTGTCACCATAGTCTTTTCAGCACACGTCACATGGAAGGTTGTATTTTTGGAGCTTAGACGTCTGTTGCATTTATTTGGTAACAAATTTGCTACATGAAATGAAGACTTGATGGCTTTTCGGTACAACAACCCTAACGGCGAGCTGATAATGTTATAAACGCGAAAGTATTATTTTGGTTACTCTATTATGCAAAGTACTGACATTAGCAAATTCCGTTATATAGGCAAATTAAATATGGAATACCATAATTTTATTTATTATGCTAAGAAAATTAAGGGATCCCTTGGATACGTATTACGAGGGACACAACTATTTGAATATAATTTCTCTGAATAAAATCCATGAAGTATGTAGAGTAAGTAATATACTGAATTTTGAAAGTAAAATCAAAAGTATTTCATCGCATTTTGAATGCACCCACGACGAACGTTATTTGTATAGCTTCATAGCCGAACAAACAATCGACATTTCGGTTATCAATCAACACCTTTACGTGACAAAATTTGTTTTAACAAGCGTGCTCATAACGGATCCTTGTGTACACTCCATGCATATTCAATTAAAATTATTTACTTTGAGCTATTTAATCTGTGTCTGCTTATTAGAATCATTATTTAATCACATTTTAACAAGTACCATTGAGTTTTTATACAAAAATACACACGAATTGATAAACTCCTTTTTTGACGGTCAATTATAGGGAATTTTTCCTCAAAGGTGTCCTTTTTCTTCTTCCGTGTCGTTAGGTCCCATGTCTCCGAGTCTCATCTTACTAATCCACACAGAGCACAAATTTACCATTTCAGGTTGCAGTTCTCTTGTCAACACATCTTTGGATAGAGGAAAACATCGCAGCAATTTAAAATTAGTGACGTGACTGATAATATATTATAATATATTCCGAGTCCGAAATCAAGTCGAGATGTGTCCCAGTGAACTATTTGTCCGAAAACCGGCCTTATCTCACGTATTTGTGTAAATATTTTTTTCTTTATTCGCGAACAAGCTTATACTTAGATTACATAAACAGCTGATAAGATTGTGTTTTTTTTTTATATTAAAGATTTATCGTCTTCAAGGTACATCGGCTCGAGAATTATGTGACGTTTATACGTGTTCTATTTTATTTTATTATTTATATGTTTATTTTATATACGTGTATATTTATTTTGTTTATTGATTAATCCACTTCCTTGAAAATTAAATGTTTTTGCCAGGATTCATATTCGTATGTATTTTATTTTTTTAGAATAGGTTGCAAACGAGCAATCTGAGCCTTTTTACCAGTACCGACGTCCATGAACAGCCACATAATAACTATACCCATGCGTTGCCCTCCTATCCCCCCTCCCCCAATGGGCGACCGGCTACTCACAAACCGCACGAAAAGCGACACTGAAGATATCACTTTACGGCGGTATTATGTGAGCGAGAGGTATCTACCCGATCGTGCCGGCCCAATTCCGTTACATAGGAGGATGTATTGTCATGCAGTATATATAGCACTACCTCCTCCTATGTAGCATGGCACTACCTCCTCCTATGCAATGGAATTAGGCCGACTTATTTTCTCTGGAATAGCTTCAAGATTAATGACAACTATGCTATGTCGCGTTATGTTCCGTTTGTGAATTTCCGGTGGCCCATGGAGGAAGGAGAGAGAAAAGGCAATACGTCGTTGGTACTTAATCAATAGGTTCCGACTGCTCGTTCGCTCCCTTATGCTATAAGAATACAAATTCGCAGGTCTAACAAGTTCACAAGTGAAGAAACTAACAGTCAGACTAAGTCTTAATCATTTCCGTGGAAGTCATAAACGGACCATTTCGCTCCGCTTCACGGGCGGACGCTTTTAGCCCCAACACAAAGCTAGGTGACAAAAACACATGCACTACAAGAATAATGTTCTTTTTATTGCAAGGGGGCTAAAGAGCAAACGAATCGTCGGATGCTCACGAAGACTTCAAAATTACAGCACGGTAAAAATGAAATACTGTTTTTTTTACATCATAGGGGAGGGGGGGCAAACGAGACATCGGGGACTTTTGGCAACTTTCGGCGCCCATTAACATTTA
This sequence comes from Eumaeus atala, assembly GCA_017140195.1. Lineage (NCBI taxonomy): Eukaryota > Metazoa > Arthropoda > Insecta > Lepidoptera > Lycaenidae > Eumaeus > Eumaeus atala. Next base: position 241,675 of record JAFELO010001666.1, read on the forward strand.
TTTTACGGCGGTATCATGCGAGCGAGAGGTACCTCCCCGGTTGTGCCGGTAGAATTTGGATGCAATGCAGCATGACACTACCTCTAGGTAAATAAAATAATTTTCTATTTGTGATTAGATAGTCTTCGCCTTTTTAGTAAAGCCTATGTTTGTAGAGAAAAATATACATTTTGTATGTGATTTATAGAAACATATCAGACAAACACACAGCTATAACTAACTCCAGTGTACGACTGCCAATGGACTGGTCACACACTCAGAAGAACAGATGGCAGGTGGGCCGGTAAGGTTCTGCATCCGGAGTGGACGCCTCGTTTAGGAAAACGAAGTGTTGGTCGACCGTTCACCCGGTGGGAAGACGATCTCCGTACAGTAGCCGGTCCGGGATGGATGCGAGTAGCAGGAGATCGGTCGTCTTGGCGTTCATTGACAGGGGATATGTCGAGCAGTGGACCGATAAGAGCTGATAATG
>JAFELO010001666.1:244085-270454 GCA_017140195.1 Eumaeus atala
CATATTTCAGGAAATAGAGAAAAATTCATTGATTTACAAAATAATAAAAATATACTTTGCAGACAAACAAGCAAGCAATCAAATGTTTCCTCTGTACAACATTAGTATAGATATGGATAGACATAGTACACTGAAAATCTAAAATGAATTGTTAAACTCGGGAAACAAGTTATGACATGCAAAAATGCAATTTTCTCATGGATATAATGAAGATGGAAAGAATTTGCACGATCATCTTACCGCGTAACTGTAGAACAATAAAGTGCAAAAGTTTGGTTGATAAGAAAGTCCCTCACCTACTTATCAGGGTTCAAGAACCATTCACAATGAGTACGAATTACACTATCAAATATTTTTTAAACAATATTTTCTGGAGACGCGTCGGCTTAAATCGAAATGCATTGACACTGCCCTTTTATACCATTGATAAAACTATAAATATGGGGCACGGTAGGGACCCCGCCAAATCGACCAGAAAAGCGGCTCGGCCGTACCACTTAGTTCTTAAAGCCATTCATGCCATTTCTGACCCTATCTAACATAGTCATGGATGAAACTAGAATCCAGAATTTTCAATAAACAAGAGGGGTATTCTATAAATCAAATATACCTACTGTAATCAATTTTTAACCTAGCATCTCCCCGCGGTTTCACCCGCGAAACTCTAGTCGTATTGGTCGTAGAGTCATTTATTACAAATATAGCTATCGCATACACAAAAATAATGTTTCAAATATCATCACCTTTAGTTCTTGAGATTACTGCGTTCAAACAAAAAAAAACCGTCTAGCTCAAAAATTATAAAGAGGAAACGTTTGATTATTTGTTTGTTTGTTTGCATTGAATAGGCTCCGAAAGTACTCGACCGATTTGAAAAATTTCTTTTCCCATTACAGTCCTACACGTTTTTGTGATGTACGATATATAATACTTTCTAAAACGTTCTGATCGTTACGAATTTAACAACAAACAAAGTTGTGAAAAACGATCAAAGTAAATCCTGCAGAAATTATTGACAACCAGCTGCCCCGACAGACGTTGTTCTGTCATACATTTATATCTGTAGTAATTACCATTACATTGAATCATCACTACCATGAATTTATAGGTTTTTTGTGTATGGAAAAGTTTTCTGAACTGACTGCCAGTTATATTATATTTTTAATACATACCTTTATATATAAGCGATATACCACTTCCCTGGGCCACCGGCACCATTGGGGAGGTACCTCTGGGTCACGCAATACCGCCGTAAAGTGACACGATCGGCGTCGCGTTTCGTGCGGTTTGTGATTAGCCTTTGGCCCATTGGAGAGGGGTGGAGGAGGGCAACTCTATGGCATGGTAATTATGTGGATGTTCATGGGCGCCGGTTGTCGTAAAAAGGCTTTGATTCTCGTTTGCCCCTATTCTATTAAAAAGAAACAAACATACATTTAAACTATTTATAATATTATGTAACATTAATCTATTTAAATCTTATATTATACAACAAGTAATATGACGAAATAATAATTGAATATTATAACAGCTGACATATACAAAATTCATTAATGGCCTTGGCTTAACACTAACGTAATGCGACTGAATTAATGAAATTCCATTATTCTGCCGATTTCGAATGGAATTCATTTTTTCATCTTTGCATTTTTTTTTATATTCTATGGCTAGAGTAGGTATCTGTGTAATATAGGTTGCGTTTTGGTTAATTTTGGTTTCTTTAATTATGAATGGACCTAGCTGATCCGATATTCGTTGCTTTGGGTTGGGTGAGCAATCCTTATCACTTAGGGATCTGGAAAATACGTAGTAACCAATTTACAGACAAACTGAGTATGCTTATAAAATATGGTAAAAATCGGTAAAGCCACTCTATTCATAGTAATCTTTAATCCAGCAGGCATCATTTTTTTAAAATAGAATAGCCCCTATTCTATATAAAAAAAACCTCAGATGAGGACAAACGAGAAATCTGAGCCTTTTTTACAACGACCGACGCCCACGAACATCCCCACAATTACTATGCCGTTGCCCTCCCCCCTCCCGCAATGGGCCGCCGGCAACTCACAAACCGCATGAAAGGCGACACCACTTTACAGGATATCACTTTACAGCGGTATTATGTGAGCGAGAGGTACCTCCACGGTCGTGCCGGCCCAATTTCGTCGCATAGGAGGATGTAGTGTCGTGCACAATTAATGGCACTACACCCTCCTATGTAGCATGTCACTACCTCTTCCTGATACTTAACCCATGATTAGTGATATATTATTTCATACATTTGCAGTAAACCGTGCGCGATAATTTAATAACGATTTACGTTACCGCTGTCTAGACGACTCGATATCATAGCAAGCATGCTGCTGGGACAGTCTCGAACTCAGCGCACCATGGATGCACATTCTTTACGCATAGTCGTGAAAAATCAATTTACTCGCGTTTCCGTAAGTGTAAGGCAATTAACATTGTGACACGAGATTTTTATACATAAGACAGGGTAGGGTCCGTGTTCACTGAAATAATCTTATCACCGACAGCGTCCTGACTTGGTTCCTGTGAGTTGTATCATGATGGAGTATACCATAAAGCCATCCTCAATAAATGGGCTGTCTAACACTAACAGAATTATTCAAATCGGACCAGTTGTTCCCGAGTTTAGCGCTTTCAACAAGAAAACAAACTCTTTGGCTTTATATTGGCATAGATAATATTTTAGTGTAAAGATTAAAAATAAGAATTCTTCGATATAAATTCTATCCACTTATCCCTTGTGCTACTACTTATTACCACAATTTATCCCTCAAGGTAAATGGTTCCCTTATTGGTTATATGCTCCTTACTATTGCTGTGGAGACAAGAACTAGTGAATGTTAGGTAGTCATTCATTAATTGTTATGCTTTGTATATGTCTGCATTGTTGCGTAGACTTACTGTATTTGATTCCTTTTCTATATGTTTATCACTGTGTGTGCGGTGTTGTGAAGCAGTCGATAAATGTATCTCTATTCTATTCCTTAGTCTAGGTTTTCCGCAGGGCACACACAACCCGTCCATTTCACAAACAATAAACATGTTTTGATAAATATTTGTCCATTGTAAGAGATAATTAATTCGAAAATAATCGTTTACCTGAGAACAATGCTTCTTGACATTCTTTGATAAGCATTTACTTGGTGTAACATAAATAAATTTTACATATGGTTGACTCAATTACGTCATATCGCGAAACAATATCTGCTATCGGCGCTGATAAGGATATTGGAGCGGAGGGAATGTATATGTCGTCAATCGATCGGGACTCGTAACCGTGTACTTTAGACTTGATCTCATCTCTGAGACTGAAACTACGCTTCGAGCGTGGCACTACCTCTTATGTTTAGTAAGAGTGTCATGCTGCGTTACAGCAGAATTGGACCTGCATGACCTGCGAGCTATATCTCGCACACATGGTACTAACGTAAAGTGACAACTTTGTCGTGTTTGGTGAGTAGCCGGTAGCCTATTGGAGGTGAGGAGGAAAGTGTGTGCGGATGTCCATGGGCGTCGGTAGTTGAAAACAGACTATAATTGCTCGTTTGCTAAAAAGACTTTCAACTTATCGAGCTAGAAAAACAAGCTAATAACACTTTGTAACAATTACATATTGCTACTTAAATGTTTTATCTGTCATCTTTGACTGTAAGGCTTAATGTTTTCTGTGTAGAAGAAAGGTCACTCTTTTTCCTTTTGGCGAATATATTGGGATGGCTGACGCTATCTGCCATCGCCAAATCAATTTTTTTTTTAATATTAAATAGATTTTTTCTCTTATATTCGTGAAATAAAGTATAAAATATGTAACGATGCACGAAATAATTTATATAAAATGGTGAGTACCTAATTTCTTGCCGAAGCCATGTTTCATATCTTATTAAATCTTTATTAAAATTAAAATGTCTTAATTCACTTATGTGTGCATTTTGATAGTAGTATTTACATGATCTATACGGCTATTAATTTGATAGACCTTATCAATAATGTTTGAGTTTGAACAGTATATGCCACGTGTGAAAGTTTGACATTAAATTCTATACTAACCAATATCAAAAACTATATTAATCCCATTGTTGTTCTTGTACTATTTTAAGTCTGTTCTGGATTGTGAATGTGGAGAGACGGGGATGAAATAAATGTATATGATAGTTTTAATTAAACCTCTATAGCCTCTCTGCCTTGTTGACCCATATAACCCACCCAACATAAAATTGTAACAACTTGAGGACACATTTATGTGAAAGACACAGTTTTGAGCCCAATTTTTGCGTAGGTTCTTAAGGTCACTTCACAAGTTACACAAATGAGTAGAAAGCTGAGATAGCTCTTTGGGATCCTTGGGTATAAGCCTCGATAGCATAATCGGAACCGTAGACAGTGCAGCACTTTTCGTTCCGTACAAAATGGTTTGAGAAATTATAGAAAAAGATTTTTCTTTAGGCTCGGAAGGTACCATCACCTCAATGTAAGTCTCTGTATTTGTCTAAACGAGCGCATAGTTTTCTTTTCAGAGTTTACCCTTAACACCACAAACTATAGAGTATTTCATATAACAAGATAGTTTCTACAGTTTGAGTTTATATTTCAGAGCTCCACGGACAAAAATCGACATTAGTTAGGCAAGACTTTTAAGGCAATGCGGCCATATAGTTGTCTCTACTTCCCTCATAATCCTCCAAAACCTTGCTGATGCTTCATCAAATATATCTCAATCATCAGGTAGAGATAATCATGATGATTTTTGAGACCTATTTTATTAATTACACCCCAATTTTGCAACTGTATTTGCCCTGCATACTTTAATTACAGAGGGATCTAATTATAAGCCTCAGAAGTTTTTTTAGCTTTGGGCGAACCTAGAAGCCAAGCCCTCTCCTAGACAAATGCAAGAGCAATGCAATGGCTGTCAGAGGTGGCTTAAAGATGCCATGGTACTGTACCAATGCTGGCTGCATTGCTTTAGTAACGGTAGTCGACGCTGCCTTAGCTTTAGCCATGATCTAGCGAATTGGCTGATAAGAAATACGCCGCTAATGATGGAAACGGGGTCGGAAGTTTTGTTGATAGTCATTTATTTAGCACACGAGGCCGCTGCGTTATTTAGGTTGTTTTGTTTTATCAGTACCAAGGCGCAATTTTGTGCTGGGAACTAGTATACGCACGACATCAGATAAAACATTGTTTTAAATGAGACAAGATGTAACCAGTAGCGGTCATTGCGGGCGCAATTGTGAAAAGGGATGCGCACTCAACAGTGCAAGCACACATTTACGTCGATTTTAATTCAAATGAAAGACGTCTACTTTCCTTCAAAGCAAAAATTGATGATAATTTTTTGACAGCCCTTACACGAGAAACTTTATCATAGACTCTTTAACGATAGTAATCTCAACATTAAAAAAAATTAAATAGTAGATAATGTTTAATTCACATTCTCAAACACACTACTAATGAAACCTATTATTATTGCAATTTACATATTAGTATTGTCATTAATTATTTTGTCATAAGTTTACAAGCGTAAAATCGCTTATGTTATTTTAATGTAATGTATATATTTATAAAATTACATAGACAATTACACGGTGGTATTAATAGCTATAACAGTTTATTTCATAGAAAACGCTGTCTATACGCATACAGTATAATTAGTTATGACCCCGTAAACCATCAATTAGAGCTGGATACTAGTTTTCTAGAATACTTTGATTATAAGACAAATAATAATTAGAAAACATGCGCTTTGTCTAAAAATATGAGAGCGAAAACTTCTGAATAACAATAAATTAAACAAATTACTATTAGAAAATATACCAAACTACCTATTAGAAAATATAATTAACTAATTTATTACAAGTAATATTTTCGTTTCATATTATTTGTTTCCAAGTTTTCAAATTTATTTAAATGATAAGCTTTTTGCGAAATCTATCTAACTTTATTAACCATCTTCAAAAAAGGAGGTTATGTATCTGACACATATTTATGTAATGTTATCGGATTTGCACGATACTAAGATAATTATGATAATGTGTTATGGCTTTCAAATAAGTTTTTGCAATATATAATAGGTGCACGTATGTATGTATGTTTTATGTAGTATATGGAGCCAATGAGCAATCGGAGCCTTAATAATAGGTAAGCTGCCACATGTTATCCACGACTGAAGGCGTCACTGTGTGTCCACAATACTATATTGATAGTGTATAGGTAGCTATATTGATAGCTTAACGTATTTCGCTTAAAAAAACAACCAAGCCACGAAAATTTGAACGACAATATTTTATTGGGCTCTTTAGCCAAACTTAAAGAAATATCACAAAAAATATTTACCACAAGTGAGATTTGCCACAAACTTTGTAAGTGGCGAACAGGAAAGTGACAATGACCCAGATCCAGTTTCTTTATCAAATGGGACCGCAAATATCACCTGCGTTACATCTCCGATTGTTGCGTGTACTATGTTTGTTGTGTATTTTTGCAAGGTTCGCCCGATAACGCTATCGCCGTCACGCCTACACGCGCACGCACACACGGGAACTGTCGTTGTGTTGCCTAAAACACTTGTGATTCAAGCAGTCCAGCGACTGTGCCATTGTTGCCAAATTAGGTCGGTATATGGCCAACGAGTATTCGCATAACCTGGTGGAAAGTGACAATCGACACTGATGGCTTAAAAATCAAGCCAAGCAGTCTTTTTCACTTTGGTCTTACTAGATTATCAAGGGAATTGAGAATATACTCGTACTGGGCGATGTAGGAATGCATGCAGTAACCACGCAGAATTAGAGATGGGACCCAGTTGTAAAAATAATGAATCAAAATCTAACCGTAAAACCTCACAGCTGTATGATGCAATAAGCGCTTTCTGTGTTAACCGGAGCAACTTATGAAATATATAAAACCTTCGGGTACTTTTATTAACTTAAGACCTCAGGACGTTTGTCATCTCAGTCCACCCGTGACCATGGTTGGTTGCTGTAAAGCTTCTGAAACGTCGAGATCGTAAAGTACCTAACAAACCGCAATAAAAAAAAATAGTAAATTCGTTAAAATAGTTTTATAATAATGTAGAGTATAATTATTAACATAACAATATTTTAGTTAGAGGCGCCTTGCGCATTGCAGCAAAGTTGGGCCATTACTGGGACTTAGATATTAGTAGCTCGCAATAATGTGACAGCGGAGTGAAAGAGAGCTACACATCAGTATTATAATTATACTGACGTCTATGGGCGTCGGTACTCATCAAAAATATCCGACTGCTCGTCTAGCCCCTTATGCGTAATATAAAAAAGGTTAAACTGGAATATATAATATGGAATGTATAGATATAAACCGGAAGTTATTGAAAGGGGATTTAGAAAAGAACCAAAGAGGCTTAGGCCATTACGTCCATTAGGTGGGAAGAGAAGAATAGTGCAACGCATCGGCTTACTAATTATGTGGATGTTCATGGGCGTCGGAAGTTGCAAAAAAGCTCCGATTGCTTATTTGTATACTATAACATGACACCAAAAAAAAGTTACTTAATCTAGCGAACTTTGATTTGCTTTACGTACTTTTTTCAATTGTATTTAATTATAATACATAATACGTTTACTGTATACTATAATGCTTTAATCGCTTAGATTTAATTAAACGATAAACATAATTAACTACTGTAAAATATATGTTAGCTAAGTAACATCGCCCACCCACTGGTATTGCATCCTTAGCGTGCTGTTTGCGGTGAGACCCACCACTAAATAGGGCGAGAAAAGTGACGAGTACACAATAGTGGTGTTTGAAGAACCACCGCAATAGTAATGAATTAGAATCATGTCGGCATACGGTACAGTTTTGGTTGTCAGGATGTGCGGTGTCGCTGTAACGTAGCGGTGAATGACGTCAATAGAACATTTACTATTACACTAGCAGTGCGCCCCGGCGTTGCACGAATATCTCACGACCTGGCTTAAAGTCATTGGTTTACAAAAATATAAATGTCATAAATTCATGGCAATGATGATTGGAAGTCATGGCAACGACCATCAATTAAAATTATGAGAGAACGACGTCTGTCGAGAAAGTTAGTTGTCAATAGTTTCGGATAGCGAAATCCTTATTTCGATTCACTTATATATTTTTTTACAACTTCGGTTACATTATGGAAGTTTCACAATGATCAAAACGTTTTAGAAAATGTTATATAGATAATGTTCAGCACAAATAATGTAGGATTGTAACGGTAGAAGATATTTTTAATTCGCTCCTGTAGTTTCGATGCCGAATGCAAATAATCGAACAAGCAAATGTTCATAATGTTGTAAATAACAGGTGTCAAAGTAAACAATAAAATCTTCCTCGGGAATTGTTCTATGCATAGGTGGAAACCGCATGAAAATCCGTGCAGTAGATTTTAAGAAAATCAGTCACATGCTGCTATACAGGTTTTGGATACTTTGATTTTTATATAAGATGGATGAAATGAAAGATACGGCATAGTACATATTAAAATGAAAGATACGGCATAGTACATATTAAAATGAAAGATACGGCATAGTACATATTAAAATGAAAGATACGGCATAGTACATATTAAAATCTACTGCGGGCATCTATGAAACCGTGCCACTTGATCATCATAGTCAACGTTGTAGAGTTTCTTTGTATGGTATAGGGAGAGACAAACGAGCAATCGGAGTCCTTCTACGACTACCGACGCCCGTAGTCGTCGGTAGTCGTTGAAGAAAGGACACATCGGCATAGTTATGCCGATGTGTTGCCCTCCTTTTAACCCTCCCCCCTCCAATGGGCCACCGGCTACTCACAAACCACACGAGCAGCGAGAGGTACCCCGGTCGTGCCGGCCCAATTCCGTTGCATTGGAGAAGGTGGTGCACCAAGTATGTGCACTACCTTCTCCTATGCAGCATGGCACTACATCTTACTAAACAGTTCACCCGGTACATATCTTCCCATCTCCAGGAACAGGCGGGGTATGTCCCCCTATAGTCTCTCTAAACCAGAAGACACAAAAATCTTCGCTAGTTCGCCGTAGTAGATCCCTATTAAAGAAAGAAGGAAAAAAACGTTCTAGTGACGTAATTTACCGTTACATTACGTCCGTATTATGGCGGCATTATCTTATGAAAACCGAGCTTAATCTCTAGAGTTACACGCTATAGAGATAAGGTCGTCTTGGAGCGTAGGCGCGCTACCTCGCGTATTACAAGCAGCTGCGCTATGTCTAGCAGTGGACGTTATCCGACTAATGATGATGATGTTCTAGTTGACCATCAATCGGCTGGTTCAGTTGGTAACATTGAGGTAATACTGTATGTGTAGGTAGAGGTAGTGCCATGCTGCGTAGGAGTAGGTAGTGCCATGCATGGTGCATGGAATAGGACTGGCACTACCAGGGAAGTACCTCTCGCTCACTTGATACCGGCGTAAAGAGGCAGAGTTGCTGTCGCGTTCCGTACGGTTTGTGAGTAGCCAGTGGCCCATCGGGGGGAGGGGGGTGATAGGAGGACTGCGCACCTGCGTAACAACCATGCGAATGACCATGGGCGTCGGTAGTCATCTAAAGTTGCTCGTTGGCCCCCTTATGCCAGACACCGGTAATTGCGGGTTCGAAAGCCGCCCAGGCTATTTGTATAATTTATTCTGACCACGAGTCAGTCAAACTGCAGTACAAAGTTGACAGATGGTAAAAGCAAAAAACTAGGAACACGAATAGACTCCGACGTTTTCAGATAATTTATGTTTGCTTAAGACATTTTATTTATATAACAAAAAAACCTACAAATTTTGGTGTTTAAAAACCAAGATAAGCGATAGATAAAGCAGCGCAGACTGAAAACACGATTGTATGTCAGGTAGAGATTGGTTGTTAGTCATTTCTATCATCAAGTCTAATAATGTCTTGTTGCGTCAATTCCTAAACTGATCCTTTTTTTTTTCAAACTTCAATACTTTTGGGACGTTCCATTGTTGTGTTAACAACTAGCAGTCTGTATGTTTAAAGTTTACGATAATGTTAGTCATTACAGTAAAACTACTTTTACGGATTGTTTTACGGGTGGACTGAGATGATGACCACCCGTGACCATGGTTGCTGTGAAGCTTCTAAAACGTCGGGCTAGTTAAATAATTAAATAAACCGCGATAAAATCCGTAAGAGTAGTTTTATTGTAATAACTAGAAGTCTGTCGTGACTTCGCGCAGGTATATCGCGAAATGTGGCAAAAAATCCTATTAATGGTGATTCAATGGCATGATAGCGTCAACAAAGATATGTCACTGCGGTAAATACTTTCTGTTTCTGAATTTATGTGTTACTTTACTTCGGATGATTGTCTATTTTCAATTCTTTCATTTTTCACAAATTTTTCTTTTCATTCATTTTTATTTCATTATAGTCCCGGCTAGTCGGTTAGACACAGAGATAAAAAATAAACTACAAAATTCAGTTTCACATGTTCCGGTTAAAGGTAATCGCATTTATGTCATCTATTAAGCGTTAATATATAATAATCTTTCCGTAAAGCTACTTGACACTCGAACAGTAAACTGTGAGGCCAGCCGTTAGTGTACTGCATTGGCGACCTGCTTATTGCCAATACTTTGAGCTCATGTTACACATAACAACTATTTTACGAATATTAAACATTATTCCGCTTCACGCTTATATATTATTACTATTAGGATAGGAATATACAAATATTTATGTACTCCTATCCTAATAGGAATCGTTAATCGTTAATAATAATAACAAATAAATCGACAAAATATGATTTCTCGTTTGTTTCCTGTACTATAAGATATACCTATATTATAAAGCTACAGAGTTTATGTTACCGCGTTAATCTCAGAAAATATCTAAGGAAGACCGTATTACCTAAAACCGTCCTCGGTAATCGTCCTATCCACCGGTGAAAACCGCATGAAAATCCGTTAAGTACAATTTCATAAAATCGACCACACACAGACAGACAGCTATTAGGGGTATTTTTATAATAAATGTAGATATTATTTGTTCAATAGTCGACGATGAAGCAACCCTAGATGAAGAGGCACAGGTCGGATTTCCGTCCACTTGAACAAATGGACATATCATTTTTGTAACATAAACAAGTAGTTGGTCTCCTAATGGTAAGTGATCACCGACGCTCATAGACATCAATGACACCAGTGGTTTCGCAGATGTTGTCGGCTATTTAAATAAAAGCTCTTCTCTTGGAGACACCAAAGTCGTATCGGTCCGGAAGTACCGACTAGGACAGATTTTATTTTTATAGCAGATAAGGGGAAACGAACATTTTAATCACTACAGTACACAGGTCACTAACGCCCATAAACATCCACAAGTTCTTCATAAGGCCCAACGGCTTCCTCGGCTGTTGCTTCACAAACGATTAGTCAATTAAGCGGACATTTTTCTTAACAGTTACACCTACGCACAACTTGTACTAACTAATTTACTAAGTATGGGCAAATATTAATCAATCATACATCACCCAAGGTTCGCTGAACATCATATATAATTAGCTAGAAAAAATTTAATACTTATTTGTTGTGTAAATTCTGCGTTGGCCAGTAAATAATTCACGATTTTTATTTACTGGCCGTGGGTTTGTGGCCATAAAAAAATCTGCTAGTTTGTTTTGTGGCTAGTAAGCAAATATGACAAATGGCGTACCTATCCAATATCATCATTTGTAAATTTTTGAATAAAACTATATAGTTATGGTCTATTTTACAATACCCTAGACTATATAAAAAACGTCAATGTGCTCATAGCGGGACATTCTAACTTTATAAATTACTAGCAGTTCCTCCCGGCTGCGCCCGGATATTCCGCAAAATATGGCAAGAATTCCTTGACGTACAAAAATATCAGCATCATAAACATTACACGTTACAATGACAATAAATGTAATTTATGATTGAACGTCTGACGAGACGGATTGTCAATGTTTTTTCACACCTTTGATTACATTATTGAAGTTTTCATAATGTTTAGAAAATATTATTCAGCCTATATTCATTACAGAAAATGTAAGATTCTAATGGTAAACGAATTTATCAAATCGGTCCAGGAATTTCGGAGCTTATTTAACGCAAACAATCATATTTTTCCTATTTATAATATTTTTCCTCTTTATAGTATAGATGTTACACTTATATGGAGCTTTATTGCACTGTCGCAAAGTTAGTGGGGTTTTTCTGAGGTGAACAGTCCCTCTGTGGAGGTGGCATTGGTGCCCTCAGAAGACTGGCTAGACGTCGAGTTGTTCAGCCCCTTTGGTATGTTTAATCTCACCAAAGGCGGCACTGAGGGACTCGTGATTTTGTTGGGTATTCGGCATAAACCCGTGCCCAGAACCACATACAACCGAACCCCACCCCGAGCCTGTTATGGCGCGTATATGCGGAACCCAGCGTCAACCAAGAAAAATCTAATTATCTGAAAAATAAATTTACTGTACCAGTAACTTATTCTAATGAGGAACACACGTTTGTCGAATGTGCTCGTTTTTTGTTTGCAGTACTAAATAATCTGTTCGCCTTAACGCCAGTTTTAGGCAGACCCCTTGACGTAACCAGGGAATACTACATGTATCCCCTGGTCACATAAAGGGGTCAACACTGATTAGGAGAAACTGATATAATACAAATGACTTTCATGCAAATAATTATAAACGTTTTATAAAATATTATGGGAGTCTATAAGGTAGACCCATGTTTCAAATGCCACTCAAACCCCTTTTCCATAATTTTCCATAATAATTTAATTCTTAGGTAATTATGTTGAATAAAAATATTTCTGTTATTTTTCAGACATTTGCAATAGAACATATTATTGATATTGTTACAATTCAATAAAATCTACACGATATGTTCATACTGTTAGTATAAACAAAAACAGGGCCATAAATAATATTATTGTTTTTAAAATTTATCATCGCATTTACTCACGGTTGCTAAGTGTAGCCAGTATGAACCAGTAATAACTAGCAACGGCCTGAGGTAAGGCCTAAGATATCCTGCATTTGTTATTTGATAATGAAAATGATGAGGTTTATCTCCTGGTGAGGACCATGACCGGGAACAATAATAAATTAATAATTTTTTTATATAAATAAATGTATATTTAAGTATATTCTAAACTTAATGGTGTGAAATAATACTTTGAATATCTACTTTTTTTGACTTAACGCACGGGAGTTTTCTTTGTATGATTGTTGTAGCCGTGAAGATACGACAGTTTTGTTTGTATGGTTATAGTTGTCGTGAAGATACGACAGTTTTCTTGGTATGATTGAGGTTGCCATGAAGAGACGACAATTTCGTTTGTATGGTTGTAGTTGCCATGAAGATACGACAGTTTTCTTTGTATGATTGTAGTAGCCATGAGGATACGACAGTTTGATTGTCTGAAGAGACGATTATGACCAAAACATTCCATATTAAACAAACCTAATGGCAAATACCATATTATTTATCATTGTTCTAAGTTGATTTGATCAGTGTTTGCACATTCACGTCACCAAATTATTTCAGCAAACATCAAACTTGTAGAACATTTTGGTAACAGTTAGTGGCACCACGATAATGAGATTGGCAAATTCTTTTTCTATTTGTCAATGTTTTTTTTCTGTAATATACACTTTACAGTATCTACGGATGCCTTATCCGTATAAGTCACGCTAAACTGTCACCACGCGTACAAAAAGCAGCCAAGTGAGAGTCGAAATCGCGCAAGGGCTCTATCGGACGAGAAAAACTCTTATTATTTGTCGAATAATAGGAGAAGAAAAAAATACCAAGGAGCCTTATGACTTTCCAACGTCTTGTATTAAATGATACAAAAAGACGTAGAAATTCCGTTTTAATAAGGTCTTTATTATTAAATTATTGTAAAGTTCATTAACACTTCATCGGTACGGACCCCCTGATATAATTTTTGCCGTTTTTCCCCTTTTGAATCACGGATCCCTCAAAATTAGTGTGATAACGAGCGAGGGACCATTAGTTTAGCTACATAGTAGCTTAACCGATGCATACAAGAGGTATACATAAGTTAATATCTATATTTTTAATACGCTGTATTGCAACGGACTTGTATTGCAAAGTACCTGTCAAGTTCGTGCAGTTTGCTAGTACCCCGTGTCCCATTGGAGGGGAGGAGGCAAGGAGGACAATACATTTGCAAAACTATTAAGCGGCTGTTTATGAGCATCGTTTTTGTCCCTCCCTATAATATAAAAATAATTATTTCAGCATTGACCTCATACTCATTACTTAGCTACCCGTTGTGTTAGGAATTTTAGTTTTAATTTTTAAATGTAAGTAATTCTTAGTATATAAAAATAGCTTAAAGCGAGGTGTAATAAATAAAAGCATTTTTATTTCTTACTCAAGTTGTATTCCAACGCTCCAGTGAATCCTATTTAGATAGTGGAGATAGATATTAAACAAATATTCATATGAATATTTAACGTATTGTGTCTGTTCTTTTAGTTTACAGAACGTATCACAACTAACGGTTTGGTTTTATGACACGGTGATGAAAGTGATATTTAAAAACTTCAGAGATGAGTTTGATGATTGATGATTTTCTCCTAATTAAATATAAATCAAATTACTTACTATCAGTACATATACAATTATATATCATATCATCAACAGCTCACATTTCAAAGGTTTTCAAAATGGACTAGAAAATACTTTCGCATCTGCATCCCGTAGCACTGCTACGTTGGCGTAGCAGATGCATGCGGCTGTGTTGTGGCATTCGTCGGTAAAACCGTTTCACTTAATAACATTTGGACACCTGATCAGTAATGATCGATACGACTATAGGTGATGTCTAGTATAAGGTGTTGCTACTGGTTAGAGTTTAATCCACTGGGTCCTAAAGTTATGCCTGGTAGCTCACTGTCACACTATGAGTAATAATTGACTCAAGATTACAAAACCGTAATTGGTTCAGTTAAATAGCATAGGAGACAAATGAGCAATCGAGGCGAGCTTATTGACATCATGTATCTATAAATATAAGAGTTTCACATAACACCTCAGTTACTGAGTGACCGAATGACAGACAACGCACAGACGAAACTACTGAACCCATGAAGCTGTAATTTGGCATGTATGTTCCTTGGTGAGTGTATGACTCCACTACTATAAACTAGAGGGAGTGGTGCTAGTAATAAGAGAGAACTTTTGGAAAGTTCATCAAGCAGAGGGTGAATGGGGTGAAAAATATTGTATGAAATTTCTCTACACAGTTGAAGATAGTTCCTTTCTATTACTATTAAGAAAGTTCCTGAAACTTTAGATTTCAGTTGTTTATTATAAATTAATGAATACGTGTCTCAGATTTGAAAGTGAAAGATTACATGCGTCTTAATACAATTTTCGAGACAGAAGGCTAAAGATCGATAATCATATTCTTTGTTGTAAATAAAGAATAATTTCTTAAGATTTTTCGACCAAACCTAAAAAAGTTGTAGTTTCCAAGTTCAACACTTGAGAATTGATATCCAATTTCTCTGTTAAAAATAAAAAATACGTGCTTTGGTATTTTTTTCAAAATCACTTCTGTACTTTTATATACTCGTATAAGGGGTTAAAATTAAAAAGAGATTTTTATAGTTATAGACGTGATTTTACAATATTATTTAAAGCTATAGGGTTTGCATGGTTGAACTCGCTAATCTCTAGAACTGCTGGTGTTACTTTCAATTTTCTGTGTTAGATACCCCGTATAGCGAAGAAAGTTATAAACTGAATACCACCACGCTGCGCGAGTCGGAGCGGAGTCGTGGGGCGCTTCTAGAACCTCTTTCAATTAACGCCACGACGGTCGATCTGCTACTCGCATCCATCCCGGACCAGACCAGCTACTGTACGGAGATCATCGTTCCACCTGGTGAACGGTCGACCAACACTTCGTTTTCCTAAACGTGGCCTCCACTCCAGAACCTTAGTGGCCCATCTGCCATCTGATCAGTAGCAGGAGATCGGCCATCTTGGCACTAATTGAAAGAGGCCTATGTCCATTACAAGCAGCGGACTGATAAGGGCTGATAATGATGATGATGATAAAGTTTTTTACCATGGGGCAAACGACCAGCATGAGCCACAGGGCAACTAGCGACGCACACAGACATTCACAAAGTGCTGACTGTACCCACATGTAATGACCTCATAGCAGTAGTTTGATATTTTTCCTATCGCTTTTCTGTAGCACAGCAAAGAGCCATCGGAGCCATTGGTCACTTGGTAACTATCGACTATCGTAGAAATGAATCCCTTGCAACTCTTCACCCTGTCCCCTCCAATGGGTCACCTACTACAAACCACACGAAACGCAGATACGTATCCATCACACTACGGCGTTATCATGTGAGCGCGACCGCCTGTCGTGCCGGCCCACTACGGATGCAATGCAGGAATGGCACCACTTATTACTAGCAGTTCAGTCGCCTCTCGCAAAACACTATAGTTAGGATATGTAGTGAATGTTAGCGATATTATACTGGTACTTGTGAGTCACATCGCTATGTAGAGAACCTGCCGAACAATCATGCGGATGTTGAAGAACGTCAATGGTTGACAAAAAGTGTCTACTCGTTTTTTATAGGATAAGGGACAAACGAGCAGGTAGGTAGGTAACTACCGCCTCCCATAGACATCCGCAAGACCCGAGGTTATGCAAGCGCGTTGGCAACCTTTAAGATGGGAGTAAAATCTTTTCTTGAAGAACCCCAACTCGTTTGCCCCCTTAACAAAATATCATATAGGTATGCCATACATTGATATTTACAGCTGTGCAATATTAAGATCACATACGATGCGTGCATTCTCTGATAAGTCTCATTAAGAGTAGAGTAACAATATTTTATGTTAGTTATATTTCCTATTTCCTTGCTTTATACATACACAAAGCAAGGAGACAGGACTTTACTTTACTTTACTGTCCTAAGTGTTGTATAAAACAAGAGAGTCTACGGTAGAGGATACACTATTTAGGACGCCTACCGATGCCCATAGACATCCGCATAATTATTATGCCGATCCGGATGGAGAAAAGGAGGGCACCCTTTTCCTTCTCCCCTTCAACGGGCAAAGGAGGGTTCGAGCAAAGGTTACTTTTAGTTCTCAAATAGAGGATGACAGAGCATAGTATTTTTAAAGAGTAAAACATTCCTCTTACATCCTACCAAGATACAAAAAATAAAATTATCGTGTCGCGGGTGTTTTCATAGTATCGGGGAACACCCGAGGAATCGAAACCATTTGGGGACTGCCGATTCCCGTAAAAATCCGCATGATAAATGTTTATGCCGACACGTCCCTTATCACATTATCAACGAGCCACCGTCTACTCCAAGCTGCTCTATATCGTAGCATCACTTTTCAACATTCACGTGTGCGACCTCTTTAGACACCGGTAGTGTAGCCAAAATATAATATAGTAGCCCAATTCAGCTGCAATACTGGAATAACCTCTTACAAAGTATATGAGCTACTTAACTCTATTTACCGTTTAAAATTTAAACATGCGAATATTTAACATGTACCAGTTTTAAGGTTTTTTATCTATATTTCCGTATTACGTAAAAAAATACCAATTAGTCTCATATTGTTTTAGGAAGAGGTAGTGCTATGCTGCCTAGGAGGAGTTAGTGTTCATGCATGGAGCATGACACTACATCCTCCTATGGAACGGAGTTGGGCTGGCACGACCGTGGATACCTCCACGGTCGTGCCAGCCTAACTCCTCTCCTCTCGTTCACTTGATACCGCTGTAAAGTGACATCTTCAGTGCCGCGATTCGCGCGGTTTGTGAGTAGCCGGTGGCCCAGTAGTGGGGAGAAGGAGAGCAACGCCGATATCGGCATAGTAATTATGTGGATGTTCATGGGCGCCGGTAGTCGTAAAGACGCTCCGATTGCGCATTTAAACAGATTAATTATTAAGATCTGACAATCGCACAGAATCTTTGAATTACATCGTGGATACCTCTTCACCATCACTAAACATCCACGGTGAAATCACGGAGCTCACACGATACCGGCGTGTGGAGCGTTTCGTGCAGAATAGCATGTGTCCCATTGCGGAAAGGCATGTAATCTGCGACTGCTCTCCTGTCCCGCTATATGATAATATGGTGGTAAGGAGAATAAAATCCCCCCCCCCCCAAAGAGGACCATAAGTACAGATTTCTATTTTTATAGTAGAGGGGGCAAACGAGCGATCGGGACTTTTGACAACTACCGATGCCCATAGATATCTGCATTATTGTCATGCAGATGTGTTGCCCTCCTGTCCTCCTCCCCTCCAATAGGTCACCGGTTACTCAAACCACTGAAACACGACAGCAAAGCTGGTACTTTAAGGCGGTGTAATAAGAGCAAGAAATACATCCCCGGTTGTGTCGGGCAACATCGGCTGCATTGCAGCATGGCACTACCGCTTACTAAATATTCATTACCAGCAGACTCAAAAGTATTAGCTAATTAGATGGACTGTACAGGCGGGAGCAATACCTCCGCCAACCAGCAGTAGGTGCCTCCGAAAAAAAATCATTATGGTTATGTTGTGGGATAAAAAATGAGTCCTCATCGGACTTTTTGCTATGTAAATGTAAGAACTTTCAAATAGATGAACAGATTACCATACGATATTTTTTTCCATTTCAAGGCCTTAATAAATATGAATGTAAAAATCCGGAAATACCGCAAGGAAAAACAACAGATACTACGATGAAAATTTATGAGATTTATTTCAGAGTGACCGCTAACTTTACCCGCCGCTTTTTCTTAAACGCCTACAAAATTTTGCGAATGCACGAGTTTGATAAACAAAAAAGTAATCTAATATGAACTGAAATTCTAAAACAAACAATACACACTAAAAAATAGTGGTTCAGAATCTGCATTCAGCCATAAATTACAAATTAAAAAGACAACTCATCAAAGTTTCGTCTTCGCCTAAATACATGACAACTAGCTCCCTCCGTCTCCCCTCTTACATAAAGTGACAATAAGTACACACACGCACGTATTGTTTGTGCACGCACACAACAAAAGAACCGGCTAGGTATTCGGTTTCCCGCCACCGGCGAGCACACACACACACAAAACACTAAGAGCAAACAATACAAACACCAACACAAGTAAATTTAAACTCACCTTAAAATAAATCCATTAGAAAACACACTTGTTCAAACAACTAGCGCTTAGCCTCGAAAACGCGTTGAAAAAACACTCGTATTTGATGTGTGCTCAACACTTTTCAAAACTTTCGGTGCGTCCCAAACTCCTTAGCACCTCCTAACGCTCCCGCCGAAATTCAAACTAAAATTTCAAACTTTAGAACGCGCGAACTTCAAAATATATTAAATATTCAAATTTATATGACAATTAGCAAACGAGATTTTAAAAATAGAATGTGCATTTAAATTAGAACTTCTGTTCACTTATAAAATATAATCGTATGTATTTAAATTATTTTAACTATCGCGAATTGTTTATGTCTTCTCACCATAAACTTGCAGAACAAAACTAAAGACGAGGCCCCAATTATTAACACACGTTCCGCGGTAAAAATAAACTATGATTAACTACCATTAAGATTCGCAGAGACACAAGCGGGCGACAGCCGACCGTATGTAAAAAAAATATAAATTATCGTTGAAGCCACCAATAAAATACGCGAATTTGTTTACCGCGACGCTATTTTCGATGCTAGAGGTTCCGATAGGAATAAATATCGGCTGCGAGCGAACATCGAGGCATAGTTGTCGTTTCATAAAACGTGCGCGTTAAAACTGAGTCGAAAGGCTCGCCCCGTGGTAGAGCATAGCGCCGAATAAAATAAACAACAATATACCTAAATAAGCGGCACGACGGGCGCGGCCTAGTGTGCGTGCGCGCCGCTGTGTGCGTGTGTAAACAAGGGGCGGCCGGGGCATCGCGGCCTCACAATCGCAAATCTTATTTTTTTAATTCGCAAACTTGAGATTATCACTGACCTCACACCAAAATTTATTAAGGTTACGTGATAAAGACTTTGCTTTGATTGTATATTAAAAAAAATTACATCCAAAAATAGGTTGTATAATGTGTAATTTTTTTCAGTGGGTTACTTATAGGATAGATAAATAGGTACTTACTGATGTCCTAAGTTACTCATTACAATAATAGGGTACAAACTTACTTGGCGAATGTTCAAAGTGACAAAAAATTGGTGACCTTGAATATCGAAATCTTACTACTACTATGCTATGCTAGTTTAATGATATGCTTCATATTCAACGTCAACTTAAAACGGATACAAGCCGTACAATCATTGGAGAATCGGATGTGGTCAGAAAACAATATTAAAAAATTCATTTGCAGTTAGATTATTTGATACCCGCCAGGTATCAGTATTATAAATGTACTGCATATTTTGAGCACGCAGAGACACGGGCGTTGAATGCCAGGTCACACAAAACCTTTTACTATTCTTTTACCTAAGACAGAAATAATTATCACTGTCTTAAGTAAAACATTGAAGTCCCTCGGATTTGTCCATTAGATTATATTCTAGTTTGGGCTAAGTCTAAGCCGGTATTAGAATAATTATTTGATTTATAACAATCTTGTTTTCAATAAAAATATTTTATTTTGGTTTCAGAACTACTAAAATGCTACGTCAAGGAACGAAACTTTACTACTTATAATAATAGGTTACTGTATAGTTAATCTCCCTCCTAAGTCATGTGTGTTCTGGCCGCATCCAATTGGTTACCTTAAATATCATTACGATTAAAACTCTGCAATGGTATCATCAGTCTATTCGGCCTCTCCTGGGCACTATTTTAATAAACGCCAAGACTAACAACCTCTGCCATACACCTTAGACTTAGACCAGCTACTGAAATGATATCGAATCTCTACTCTACAACAGTGGAGTATAAACCAAATGCATGTTTATTTCGTATCTTATACGATATAGCTTGGGTATAATGTATATTATTTTAACTACAATTTATTTATCCAATTACATAACATAACCAATAGCAAAAAAACACACCATAAAAAATATTAAGCAAAAATATCCTGGCGATCTAACTATGCCGCGTATACTCGCGAGAATAAACACATGACGTCACCGGCTGGTAAACAAACAAACAAACACATGCGCCGCGCTCATGTTTCCTTAATACAATTATTATTTCGAATGTGGAACGCGGGCCGAGCGGACGGTGTTGCCATACACTTTACGATTTATTTTTAATATCACGAGGTTATGGCCAGCTCATTGTCTATGCGAATAATTAGGTACACGCGGTTTAGCACAAAAATACATCTACATACGTGTAATGGTCTACTACTGCCACGTTTAAAATACCTTTTAATATGAGCCACTAAAAGTCACTTTGCCAGTATTAACGGCTATAAATAACTATAATTTCAAGTCACAGTTAGCAAACAGCTTACTTTCGCTTGATACGAGTTTAGTAATGAATAGGTATATTTCTTTCTAAAGGTACAAATCTAAGAAGTAGCGCTAGATTGTTGAACTTTCTTTGCGCGGTCAACTTTGAATTTCTAGCTATATTTTTATGTATAAGTTAAATATCTTTAACTAGTATGTATACTGTGAGTATGACTTCGTCTACGTGTAAGAAATGTGTTTGCTACATAAATAAATGCTACGCACGTGTAATAGTTTGTTAGTCACTAAAATCATGCTATAATTTTTTGCTGATTTCAACTATGACATGCTTGTACGGTTCGCAAATAAAGACCGGCAAAAGGTGTTTTATCAATTTTAGATTTTAAATATTTTAAATATATCTACTTGATACCGTTATTTTAATGATTTTAAAATTAAAATTATAATATATAAATATTATATTCCTTTGTAAGTATGTATTTGTAAGTGTCGTGATATCTATTTATTGCGCACCAAATATCTATGTATAATTTAAGATAATATTTTTTTTTTATATTTCACAGCTTATCATTATCTTTACATTATACCTAATGCTATAATATTTAAAAAAATAGTATAATTCAAAGTACACATTACTTATATTAAATTTACTGCAACTAAACTTAAAATTACTCACATGACAGTTTTACAATTTTTATATTTTTGTATTATTCTTTAATGCTCACCAAAGCCCATAGACATCCACGTAATTGTAATGAATGCTATTTGCCCTCCTTCCCATCGTCCAATGGGACACCGGAAACACACGCGCCCGCCACTTTGCGGGCGGTATCATGGAAGCGAGAGGTGCCTTCCCGGTCTTGCCGGCACATTTCAGCTGCAATGCTACTTTTTACTAAAGAACGGCTCAATGCTACCCGAGCTATGTTGATAATGTTGTAAGGGTGTGTGTACGCGTCATAAGGTCAACGTAGGGAATTAAATTGTGCGCGGCCGGTTTGGCTTTACATCACAACCTTGAAAAACGAAAATGTTTAAAGCAAAAGAATTGCTGTTGACGTGTTCCAACTAACTACGTATTACGTACATAGTCTAAAATTAAAAAAAAAAATAGAAAGGGCATGAAACTCTGTTTCGGTCATGAAATGGAACCATAGACATAGAAATACTACGATACACAGTTAGCGTCTGAAAACCGTCCATACAAAAGATGTAACTACTTAAAATAATAAACGTTAGGTTGACAATACAAAAAAATATGTTTAGATGCAATCACGGATGCTTTACAATGCCAGTTGAATATGAAGTCTTGTATTATTGTAAATCAATGAATAGAATGGCACATTAAAGGTTAAGTAATCAGATACCTATGCCTAGCAGTGGACGTAGTCCATGATGATACTTAAATTAGATACACGATACAGGTCTACTATGCGAGCGTAAAAGGATGTGTCTACATAGTGTAGCTATCGGGGAAGACCAAGACTGACAGGGACCAGATATAAATAATTTTGTGCGAAGGTCTCAAGAGTATTTACGACTGGTGATTAAGCATAAACGCATATATGTTAATATTAGTGAAGGAGGCAAGACAAACCTTAACGTTTAGCAATTGATTTTCCATGCAAATACCATTATGTAATTATTACAATGAAACTACCTTTACGGATTTTATCACGGTTTATTTAACTGTAGAGCTTCTGTAACGTTGGATTAGTTAAATAATTAAATAAACCGCAATAAAATCCGTAAAAGTGGTTTTATTGTAATGAGTAACATTCGCGTAAACTTAAGACCCCATTCATCGTCATCATCATTATCAGCCCTTATCGGTCCACTGCTGACCATAGGTCTCTCGCAATGAACGCCAAGACGACCGATCTTCTACTACTCGCATCCATCCCGGACCGGCTACTGCACGGAGATCGTCCTCCCACCTGTTGCACGGTCGAACAACACTTCGTTTTCCTAAACGCGACCTCCATTCCAGAGCCTTACTGGCCCATTACCACTCCAGCGAAGATATTCGTCCTAAGACAATGCAATGTTAAAAAACAATAATTTTAAATAAGTGTGTGCATACATACAACATCTATCACTGTATATGCATACAATCTACTGGTCAAAAATAATAAGACGTAGGGATAAATATGTTTTACACTACTACAAATATAATGATTGAGATATGAAACAATTGAGATAAAGAAATAAAGCAATTACTTTTATAACAGTGTAATATACGAGTCACTTATTTGTAACAACTATGAGCTATGATGATACGTTTTTTTTTGCATACGGAGCAAACGAGCAGTCATGTCATCTAATGGTAAGGTTTTAGATAAATTTCATGTAAAACTTTCTCTTCATCATCGTCATCATCATTATCAGCCCCTATCGGTCCACTGCTGGACACAGGCCTCTTTCAATGAACGCCAAGACGACAAGATCTCCTGCTACTCGCATCCATCCCGGACCGGCTACTGTACGGAGATCGTCTTCCCGCCTAGTGAACGGTCGGCCAACGCTCCGTTTTCTAGCGTTAAACTTTCACTTATACCAAGTAAATTAAAACTGTCTACAAATCTGAATACAAAGTACCGATGTTTTTCTTCAAAATCTTTCTCAGTGAATTCTGAACAAATTTGCAAGAGATATCAAGTTTCTATCTCCTACCATTCCGTGCATGCAAGCAAATTAACTGATTTTTAAAAATCTATTTAATATATCTGTTTTAGTCGTATTGTATAAATCGCTGTATAACACTACGGCTAGCCTTTTTCAAGAACGAAACGAAAAATGATACACACAACAGTGATATGCTCTTATAACTGGCACACTGGTAACATCTGAACTATTGGTAGTTTTTGACTATTTTTGGGTTGAATTCCATCTGAAATAGATTTAGCTTAACCCCGCGGTTTTAATCGCTCAGCTCCGCTCGTCTTGTTGGTAGCGCGATAATATCTATTCTATAGCCTACCCCGGTAAGTGGGATACCAACGCAGCAACGTTTTTTCCATTTGTATAAGCAGTTCCTGAGGGCATTCGACCAAACCAACATACACTCTATTATTATAATGTTAGTGTAGATTTGATTTATATTCCTATCATAGTGATAAGATGTTACAAGCACATATGGATTTTATTGCAAATAATGGAACAGATCTATATTTTATTTATTCATCTGATGAACAAGAACCGCACCCAGTGTTACTAACATACGTTTGAACAAGTCTAAAAAAATTAGCGCTTTAATATTTATTTTTAAAATTTATAATTATGGACACAGTTTATTTAGAGATTAGCTATGCTTTTAAAATTATTTCTTTGTCTATTTTATTATGTATACGACCTGCTGTGTATGAGGAAAAATATAAAATTCACAACATAAGCATATGAATTATGTGTAAATAACTGTTGTACTTACGTTCAGACAAAATTAATTGAGCATTAAAGCCGCTATTGTAAAATAACTAAAATAAATAGCTTTATATATACACTTAGATACTAAATAGTAACAAGGGAAATATAATAAGATTCCTTCATATTCACTTATCAGCCTATTTGTGGATATCATATATACTTTTTATGGAAATTTTAAGCCTAAAACTTTTGCCAAGACCTAAACCAGTACAAACCCTATGGGATTCAGTACTTTGCCTACCAAGTGCTTATTACTACACTTCAGTTCCATTTACAGATCAGCTCCATATCATAATAATTTTACACGGCCATTCGATTCACACACGCAAGCAAAATTTTGGCTCAAACGGCAACAGGGAAGCTTATCAAGTTTAACTTGCACGATTAATTTTGGCTCAAACGGCAACAGGGAAGCTTATCAACTTTAACTTGCACGATTAATTTTGGCTCAAACGGCAACAGGGAAGCTTATCAAGTTTAACTTGCACGATTAATTTTGGCTCAAACGGCAACAGGGAAGCTTATCAAGTTTAACTTGAACGATTAATTTTGGCTCAAACGGCAACAGGGAAGCTTATCAAGTTTAAGTTGCACGATTAATTTGCGTGCCCATGGCTACTCTTCGTCACCATCGTCAGATCAGCTCTATGTTATAATGATTTTGCATCATCATCCGATTAACACACGCAAGCAAATTTTTTGCAGCACCGTCAACAGGGAACTGTATGAAATTAAACTTGCAAGATTTGACAACAGACAAACAAAGTGACAGGGAGAAGCTAGATTAAAGCTTTAAAAAAAAAACGTGTCTTACCTAATTTGATGGCTAATCTATTGCGCTGAAATTTGGTATTCAGTTAGCTTTAGCGTAGGTAAAGAAGATACTTTTTAAAGCGAACAGGACCTGTTACAGCCAATTAGGAGTTAGAGAAATTGTATGTATAAAGCTTATGAAACTAAGGAATGGCACTAGGTTATTCTACGACTGCGTCTACCCTATTAGAGAACTAACGTGAAGATGTATGTGTGTGCAAAGACCACCTTCGTGCGATCACGTAAACTACTTCTCAGATTTCGATCATTTTCTATTTTACTAATTCTTCAGAGACATGTTTATTAGGTCTCGTCTTCACAACAGTGGCACAGTCCTCGTGGATCCCCGCCACATGTCTGCACCGTGCAGGCAATGTCTGTATGCATGTGTCGAATCTAATAAAAATGAAAACCCAACACTGAAATAGACAGGAATGTATCTAAAGAAATATTTCTAGGACGCTTAATAAAGTGTGTAGCTTGTCTAGATAGGTATAAACAGAGTCACAAATCTCCAGGTCACTTTGTGTCACTCCCTGTGCCACATGATGGACCCCATGGATGCCGAGATCTTCAACTATCGAATCCATGGAATTATATCTACCATCTAAGGGCCACATTTTAAATTTAAACATTTTAAACCAACAGAGAGC
>JAFELO010001666.1:270506-283837 GCA_017140195.1 Eumaeus atala
GGTGCACGGTGAATCAATGCTAAGAAGTCTGTCTCCATCCGTTTTACTATAACAAAGTTGTAAAAAGAAAGTCGTTTTTCATGCATATGATGAGTAAATGAGTTCCCCGTATATGAATATATGAGTCAGGTATACGTGTTCCCGTTGACCAATGGGGAAGTGGGGCAATACGTCTGCATAACTCTATGCGCTGATCGTTTGCACCTTATACAACAAAAACATCAAGACCATCAGTTTATGAATATTTATACATTTTGTCTGTTAATGGAGTAGAGTCACTAGAGCGTAATTTTAATGTTTTGTATGTATGTGGCATGGCCTGGCATGGAAACCGTTTAGGTCATTATTTATTTTTGCACACTGTAAGTATATAAGAAATATATACAAAAATAAAAAGTTTTTAGCATCTATACCTAGTACTAATTACATACTATGCTTTTTCTTGAACAAAGATGTCGAAAACTCCAGGGTTGGCGTCTAAGGTGCACGTCTCCGACGGCGAAGAGGTCCTGATCCGGGACGCCTCAGTGTAGGCCGATGGCACCCACAAAGGTTTAGTGGCTGTTCTATCCTACCCAGGTCTGATAGCTGTATGTAATGGATTTGCGTAGCCAAAAAAAAAAAACAAGAAAATAGCGAATTTTGCCTATGGTGTAGAATCTGTGGAAATATTTTCAAGTTAGCCGTGTAATAATAGAAGCTTGGCTCTAATGAATCATATCCGAGATCTGATAATTTTTTGACAGTCTGATACTTAGACTACACGAGCGTGTTTTGTCATCGGATGTAGTGAGTATTTGCGACTGTCATAAAAGCGCCCTCTTTTAAAGAAAACAGTTAAAAGTAGTGCCCAAATTTTCAATTTAAAAGAACGCAGTTCAGTCTCCCTTACATTACACTGCCTAAGTAACAGAGGCCGGTTACAAATGTCACATCCGCTTGTGACATTTGGTTAGCGTCCGGGAAGCCCACTTGGGATGGGATGACGAAAGAAACGGAACTGTATAACCAGTAAATACAATACATCTATATATATATATATATATATATATATATATATATATATTCCGTTTCTGTTCCGGTGGGACGGCAATCCGACACGAGCGGAGAGAAATCACGCGCAGGACCGACGGCTTGACGTGCTCTCCGAGGCACGGGAATGTAACATCGCCTCCTCAACTTCCTAACTCCGGACAGTTGTTACTTGTGAAAAATCCCAATAACACTTTTTGTATGATCCGACCCGGGATTCGAACCCCTGACTTCACGTCTGTGGCTGGACATGCTTACCACTAGACCACGAGGCAGTTATATATTTTGAAATTTATACATTATTTTATTTTACAAGTGTAATGAATAAATTATACTGCAGTTAATATGACGCGTAATTATTGTATAGTAATCATTGTGAAGCGGGCAGTGGCACTTGTAGGAAGAGGTAGTGCCATGCATAGTGCATCCTCCTATACAACGCAATTGGGCCGGCACGACCGGGGAGATACCTCTCGCTCACATAATACCGCCGTGAAGTGACATATTCAGTGTCGTGTGTCGTGCGGTTTGTGAGTAGCCGGTGGCCCATTAGGGGGAGGGGGGAAGAAGATCAATGCAACGGCATCATAATTATGTGGATGTTCATGGGTGACGGTAGTCGTAAAAAGGCTAAGATTGCTCGTTTGCCCCCCTATACTATAAAAAAATGTAGTGAATTGAAATCCTTTGCCATAGTCTATTGTGGTCATAGAAGAAAAAGGAAAAGATGATCTACGTAGCAGGAGATCGGCCGTTTTGGCGTTCATCGAAAGAGGCCTGCGTCCAGCAGTGGACCGATAGGGGCTGATAATGATGATGACGATGAAGTATATAAGAAAATGGCCTCTATCTTCTATAGTTATTTTTTTTTAGGATGTCGTATACAGACAGAGTCAACGAAACTAATGTGCCACCGTCCTTTCTTGTCTGTCTGTCCGTCCCTCTGCAACAAATGTGAATAATCATGTACAAAATGAGGAGGGCAATAAAAAAAAATATAACTTATAGTACTGATCAAAACTAAAATCAAAGACTTTTTGTTCTTTTTTACTTTGGTCTTGCGTTTTTGGCCTAGGTCCTATTGAGTAAGGTTTAATTTTATTTTGGACATGTTAGTGTAAAAATAGTCTTGTTCCTCATTCGTGCTGTTCCATGAGACCACAACAAATTTCGCTCACCACTATAAGCCAACAATCAACAATATATCTCAATGCTACTCCTTTCACTCCATATTTTATCCAACCAAATCTGGTCTCTGAAATGTCTGAAAAGTCAGTGTACAGATGCTGACCAGTGTCACAGCGAACCATTAACACTTGTAAATAATAGAAATTATGAAAAATATTTATATTCTAATTCATTTTTAAGCTAGGCAAAGATAAATATGAAAATTAACATGGGGAAATTTAAAAATACATACTATCGTTAGCAACTAATTACAACAAATAAATAAGTAAAACCGCAATAGATTATTACATTATGTGTCTACCTATGTGTCTACACAAACGAAATCATCATTTTAGTCCAAAACTTAAGGTTCATTGAGTTCGGCGCAGCTTTTGTCCTTCCTTCAAAATAAATCCTTACAAAGATGGTGCTCAAGAAAATTTACGTCACCAGTTGGCGCCACTGAGGCAAGATATTTTGAGATTCTCTTTATAAACTGCGCGCCGTTATTACAGGCAGGCTGCGGGTTGAGAATTCAGTGGTCCCAACCGTACGATAATTAACGAACATGTGAGGTATCGTACAAGAGGCAGTGCCGTGAATAGTGCATGACACTACATCCTCCTACGCAACGGAATCGGGCCGGCACGACCGGGGAGGTAGCTCTCGCTCACATAGTACCCCCGCAAAGGGACATCTTCAGTGTCGCGTTTCATTCTGTTTGTGAGTAGCCGGTGGCCCATTGAGGGAGGCTGGAAGGAGGGCAACGCATCGGCATGGTAATTATGTAGATGTTCATGGGCGTCGGTCGTCGTAAAAAGCCTCGATTGCTCGTTTAAAAAAAATGTACGATATATCGCGTATCGTAAGATAATTTGTGCTATACTGAATTTTGGTTTTGACGCGCAATTATCATACACTAACAGGGAAAAATGCGGGAAATTTTACTCATAGAGCATCCATTTTCCTTCTTTTCTTTTTGGCTTGCGCGAAAAACACGAATATTGCGACAACACGACTTATTCATTCATTAAACACATTATTGTGAAATTGCGTTCGGTTTATGAGCGGCCATTTAGAGGGGAGAGTAGGATGGCAACGCTTTGGTATAGTAGTTACGTGGCGTCGCTAGTAAAAAGGCGCAGATTTCCCGTTTGCAAAAAAATATACACTTTAATTACATTTATTGTGTGTACATGATACATTTTAGTATACTCCCGCTCACGATAATATACCTCCCCAAGTACCTCCCCGGTCGTGCCGGCTCAATTTGGCTGCGATCCACAATGGATTACCTGGATAGAAGGTTACAGACTGCCCGAAACATTCAAAAAGCACAACCCTCCTAATGCAAGTCCTAATCTGTTAAAAATAAATATGTACACAATAATTTGTAAGCCATGAATAAGATTGAACGCAAAACAACGTTATACGACATTCGCGATAAAAATAATGATAAAAATTGACATGTAATTATATGTTTTAACTGACCCACTTGTAGCATGGCGTAACCCGTTATAATTACATTTATTATAATCTGGCACCTATACACATATACCTCCCCTCGCGGATGGTCAGGTAAAAAGGAAACTAAGTTAAATCATCCCATGGAAAGTGCTCGTAACTTAAAGCATGTAATACATAATGTCATAGGGACTGGGTGATATATCATGGGGATCATAGGGCTATAGATATCCCTTGTCTTGCCAGTAGATTTTTTCGGTCTGAGAATGATGGGCCTAAACGATGTGATGTTATTCACATACAACATAATAATAACTCTTTATTAATGGGTAAACTTTACCTGATCGCATGTTCTAAATTTCGTTGCTCAACGCATTGATTTACAAAAATACAAGATATATGGTTTCATATTGAACCGTCATTCTAAAGCATCCGTGACTGGAGGAGAGAGGAGTGAGTATTGCAATGTCAACCTAACGTGCATGACTTTAAGTCGTTTTTTCAATGCAGATTCTATTAATAGATGTGCATTACTTTAACGTATTTCCTTGTAATGTCAAACTTACGCGCATGTTTTTAAGTTGTCTTTACAAAGAGCACTATTTGCCAGTTGCATATTGTTTATTGAGACGCCCACTGTATTTGTTGTTATTTTTCTAAATGATTAAACGGGTAAAAATAAAAACCAGATGACAGTAGGTATTAGTAGATTTTTTTTAAAAAGAAAGAATCATTTGCTACCTAACCGCCATGACAATACGAGCTGTAAGGGAGCGTATCAGCCACAATGCGCTGTCTACACTAATATTATAAAGAGAAAACATTTGATTGTTTATTTGTTTGTTTGCTCCGAAGCCACTGGATCGATGTGAAAAAATATTTTACCAATACAATCCTACATTATATATGATGAACACAGGCTGTATGACATTTTCTAAAACTTTTTGGTCATTGTGAAAACTTCGATAATGTAACCAAAGTTATAAAAAAATGTCAAAAGCAAATCCTTATTTCACTGGAGAAATTATTGACGACAAGCTAACACGACAGACGTCGTGCTGTCAGAAATTTAATTTGCTGTCAGTACCATGGCATTGAATCATCATAATTTTTGCTATATTCCGTGAAATGTCCATCCGAAGTCGGGACGGACTGTTAGTATATATATTATATGTACATTTGTATGTCACGTCAGGTCGTCACACAGAGGGGTGAGTCCCGATCCCCGATCATCAACACTAGGTGAATACTATTTACATGTAAAACAATTAATTTTTTTTATTTCCAATCTCGCTGAAGCTCCGTCGTGGTCGCTATTTTTACAAATTTTACGCGAATTTGAAGTGATATTGACACCCATAGAGGTTGCGCAGGGACATTGACACCTTCAATGAGCCAGCTGTGACTTACACGCAGCTTACAACGCATTGCTATCACTTAAAGCGAGCGAGATTTACCTCAACGGTATTGCTTAATAACGACTGCATTGCAGCATGTAATGACATGCTGCAATGCAGCCGACATGCTGCAATCCCTTACTGAATAGGTTAGAATCATCTTCTCCACCATGGTTCAAGCCTTTTCGTCACGGGGCTGAGAAACCTGGGGTGAACCCCGGCGAAGGCAATGGAACCCAGGGAGATCCTCTTTGTACTCCTCTAAGAGGAGGGGAGAAAAGAGCAACCCAAGGAAACCCTTTTTTGCACGTTCAAGGGGCGAGGGAACCTCACCACATTGCACTATCCCAAGATTGGTGGGGTTGACCTGTGGTGCTGAACAACTTCTGTGGATGAAGCGTTGGTCCCTTAGGGGACTGACTGGCCGTCGGGTTGCCCTGATGATTTGTTGTTCCGGGGCACCTCACGAAAAACAGCACTGATGGCACTCGCGGTCGGTTCGCGGTTTGTGGGTTTTCGGCACTACAATGTGCCGCGAGCCCCACACACGCCACTGGACCCCACCCAGAGCCAGTAAAGGCGCGTAAAAGTACGTTTCCCCGCGTCAACAAAAAAAGACAAAAGGTTAGAATAATATTTCTCATAAGTTTTCATCATAACTTCATTTCGTTTTTTGAATGTAACAAACCTTAACCAAATTTTAAAAATAATTATTTTACGGTACTCATTCAACGGTAATCATGTGTATCATCAATTTCCTTTCATATATTTGTATTCTTATTTAATAACAACAACACATCTTACACCAGTTCCCTTATAGGAGAGGCAGAGAAAAGTTTTGTTATGAATGATTAATATACGAATATTGCTTGTTAGTAGGATGTATAATGGTGTCGCATTTAAGTCTAGTACCTATTTATCCATTTCTCCATCTCCATTACACAATCCGCACGAGACGCGATGGCATAGCCGCTCCACGACGAACATTATCATCATCATCAGCCGGACGACTTCCATTGCTGGACATAGGCCTGAGTAGATCACTACCAAATTGTATCCAGCGGCTCCCCGCCACCTCAACCAAGTCGTCAGCTTTCCGAGTAGGAGGCCAATACTCCGTTTTACGGTACGGGGCCACCGCTCTAGAACCTTCCTTCCACAATTGTCATCGGATCTATGAGAAATGTAGAGTGCCCAGTGCCACTTCAGCGTGCTGATTCTCTGTGCTATGTCGGTGACCCTGGTCCTCTAGCGGATTTCCGAATGTCGGACCATATCTTCAGAGAAACACAAAGCATAGCTCTTTCCATGGCACGCCGAGTGGCTGAGCTTGTCTAGGATGTGGGCCCACATCAGCGGCCAAGTCTCGGTTCTACTTGTCATCACTGGTATCATCATCGGACTAGTGGGCTCAACTTCCTTCGTGCGGGTCAGTTCCATTTGTAACACATGAAATGAACCAAGTATTACAGGATATTAATAAATATCTATCAAAATAATTGGATGAGGAAAACCTTTGATATTTATGTGCTTATTGCTTTATGTATGTCCTGATGATTACGTTAAATTAGGAAATAATGTCTATAGCAGCTATTTATTACATATTAGGGGCAAAATTACATCAAAATTTTGTATAAAAACTTACAATGTCCCAAAGGAGTCGGTAGTCGTCAAAAGGCTCCGATTTCTCGTTTGCCCCCTTATGCTACAAAAATGGCAGCGTCGCTAGTGTGACGTTTAGATTTACTATTTGACAGCTGTCGTAATCTGTAGCCACTAACGGCAGATTTAGGTCCGGTTTTGTGTACTGAACAGTTAAGATGGTGGGACTCACCCACCTCCACTCATGCTCCTACCCACCTCTCGGTATACGGAGCGAATCATGGGAGATGTACGGGGTTTTGCTCACCGGCTCTGTTCAACAACGTGCAATTTTTGACTCCCTACACATTATTTAAGTTAGTGGGACTTACCCACCTTCATCCATGCTCCTACCCAACTCTCGGTATACGGAGCGGATCATGGGAGATGCACGGGGGTTCGCCGACTCTGTTCCCCAACGTGCAATTCTTGACTCCCTACACATTATTGCAGTGCCCTCTCGTTATTTCACTCTCCACTTTCTGGGTCCTGACAACATAAAAACAGAAGTTGCCATCGGCCTCGTCAGTCACGATTATCTCGATGCAGCTATGTCGTCACCTATTCTTCCTCATCGCGTGCCATGTATGCGCAAATGTATTCTTTATTTAGTAAATTATTTGCCTAAAGCTCTGTTCCGTTGCGACCAAATCCTGGTGATGGACTGGGCCCACTGTCTTCCGTTGGATGCCGTCCAACGTGACATTTCGCTCTTTTGTGTACAAGTCACATTCCCTCAGTACACGGTCTCTGGTTTCGGCTTCATGACCGCAAGCACACGATGGCAGGCCACATAACGCCATCCTGTGCAGGTGACCTCTAAAGCACCCGTGCTCTGTTAGTATCTGCGAAATAATGTACTTAGATTCCACCCATAGATATGCCAGACGCGTTGTAACTTCTGGAAAGAAGCAGTACAGCTCCCTCCCGTCGGCACACGTGGCCCAGCGTGACTGCCAAGTAGAGATGACATCGTCCGCGATAGCCCCTTTTCTTTTCTTACGCTCCTGCCCTTGAGCCCAACGCACTCCCCTTGCACGCGTCCCTCTCGAAAAAGCTCCAGATTGGCAGGCAGAACGCCGACCAATACTGGTAGCGCCGCACTGCTGCATGACCTGTAGGCCTTCGTAAATAAAATTAAAGCTGGTCACTACGTACAACATACAAGTGAGAGCGGCGACACCATAGCGCTGCAGCATATGTCAGGATTCCAACATATGTCAGGATTCCAACATATGTTCGGTGGTACAGGAACCTAAGTGCCCGCCACTTCACACCCCACGAGGAGGTAGAGACACGTGAGACCTTCCTGAAAGAGTTGGCAGCCTTCTCGCCCAAGAGGTTGCGGCCTTCTCGCCCAAGTTCTGGGACTGTGAAAAAAAGCATAGCGTCAAGTGTCAATGTGGAGGAAGCAAGGCAGGTACAGATCGTGTCTAACTTGGTTCCTTCGTTCCACGGTTTATTTTACTACCGGTGCCCCGCAGATTCACCCGCGTGTCTCAGGTTTCTATCCCTAAGAGTAGAATTTCCATATATTATTCTGATATACGTATTCATTTATTAGTAATAGTCCAAAGACAAAGATTCAGCTTCTAACTTAAAATACTTTCAGACTCATCTGTGTGTGAAATGTCAACTCCTATTTCACCCCTTAGGGGTAGAATATCCAGAAACCTTTAATTACGTAGCTATTCATTTTTAATTAGTAGCCCAAAGATACAGTTAAATAATGACGGATTTCCATACAAACTTTCACCCCCTATTTCACTCCCTCAGGAGTAGAAATTCCAAAATTCCTTCCTTAGTGGGTGTCACTCACCAAATTCCATGCTAACTTTTATTGTATATGCTCAACTGGTGGCTGGACAAATTATTTAGTATAAAAGGGGCCAACGAGCAATCGATGTCTATTGACGTCTACCGATAGACATTAGCATTATTGTTATGCTGCATCGCCCTTTCCTCTTCCCCTCCAATGATCCATCGGAAACACATAAAACTCACGTCACGACGCTGTCGCAGTGCGGCGTTAATAATAATAATAATAAATCTGAAATATATACAACTAAACTAAAAATGCTATAGAAACGAAAATATGATTTAAGCTGTTAATTTGAGTGGATCGATTTTCATGTTTATCTATTGATGTTTGTTGTGTAGACGGTTATCTTATCGTGATATATCGAACTAAATATTTCAATGTTATCAAATTAATCACAACATACAAACAAACGGAGAACTTTTTTCCTTGGAGGGACATACTAGTGTCAGCGATGTTATTTTTTTTCTTTTTTTTATAGCATAGGGGACAAACGAGCAACAGATGGACCAACGGTTACTCACAAACCGCCTGAAACGCGACGGTGTCAACTTTACGGTGGTATATTTACCGTGGGCTGGCACGGCTGGGGAGGTACCTCTCGATCTCATGATAGTATAGTGACAGCTATGATGTCGCAATTCATGCGGTTTATGATTTGGTAATCCATTGGAAGAGAGGAGAAAAGGAGAGCAACGCATGTGCATGAAAATTATCTCTACGGGGATCGGTAGCCGTCAAATGACACCGAATACTTGTTTGCCCCCCGATAGGTACAAAGGACAAACAAGAGGCTAGACCTGTAGTTAGTTTTTTTTTATTTCAAACACCTTTACTGCGAACACTTTTTTGGAATTAACTTTGAGAAACGAGTCATTTACATGTGGTTTGAAAAACAAGTGGATTCATTATTTCGCTACGCTACATTTACAGAAGACTACTGAACACAGGAGAAAAAAACCTGAACCACGTGAGGTCCAACACTTAGTCGACGGACGCTAACTTCACGGATAGCATAAGTGATGCCAGGCTACCCCACAGACTACAAATGTAGCGCATACCGTCCGAATTATATAACATTACTTCAAAGTACAATTACTGTCAATTGATGTACCACCGGGCAAAAAGCTATACGTGTTTGTCATTAAAAATACAACGTCAGTGTTTCTCAAACATTCCTATATAGTCAATCCTCCTTCCCTTGATAATTATATAAAAAAAAATAAAGAGAATAAAATTATATTTTTTTTACTTATAAAAAGGTAAAAAGAACGCATGTACAGATTGCAGAACTTCAATTTCGTTCCTTTTTACCCGGCTTAGAAAAAGGAGGATAGGTGATACGTACGTCTATATATTTCTTATATACATCCGGAGTACGACAGTATATATTGTGTTATTGAGTAGACCGTACCTATTTCTCTGGCTGTATCTCCCCGCCAACTCGTTATATTTTATTGGAAAAGAAACTTGAGCTTTCAACACGTTAAGCGATTTCCGAGTGACGAAAAGCTTTAGATGCCCCGCCTGCATCACTGAAATGAGTGAAACCAACCACTGATCACGTACACTGCATCTGCTGTTTTATCGTATCTAAAAGGAGACAGACAAAACTAATCACATTCTCAAGCGAGCCTCGATCAAAACTTATTATATACCGCCAAAGAAGATAGGCCAATTCTTATCACGATCCAGTAAAATGTTATGTCGCGGCCATAAGAGAAAAAGTACTTTTACGCCTCTTATCCCCTAAGAGGCAGGCGAAGGTTTACTAGTACATCAAGTCCAGTAGATATACTAGTTTAGTTTCAGTAGATATACTAGAACACCCACGATTAGTCAAGGTACTGAGGCCCATGATGTCAAAGGTGGCAAGCCTATGGCCACTTCGGGCACATTCCGGACAATGTATGCATTACATTGTCCGCGATTGGAATGTGCCCGGCTCAGAATAATCTGAAAACATTTAATAATAGTTGCCCGACCTGGGGACCGAACCCAGGACCCCTTAACAGGCGACACCCGCACCGTTACACCACAGAGGCGATTAATATCGTGTCATGTCCCTCTAAAAGATGCAGAAGTATATAATAACACTGGTAACACAAATATAATTAGCAAGAAGCGAAGCAAACCACCAAAATTTTCATATACGAGTACCTCTTTAAGTAAGAAGTACTGCCACGTTGCATTACAGCCCAATTGGGCTGATACGAGCCGGGAACCTCTCACCGTATAACAACGTATATTATCATAGTTGGTGGCCTATTGGTAGGGAGGAGAAAAGGAGGTCAACTCATCTGCATGACATTAATATGGATGTCATAGACACACATATTAATGCGTCTGTTTCTTCGCCACTCTTTTGTATGATTATTTTTTGAGTTGAAGTTCTTGTTACTTCTATTTTTGTGGAAATCGTTACACCGGTTTCAAGAACCTAAAAAAACTATTACCTAAAAAATCATACACCTCGCTCAATGTCACCCTAGCCGAATTTGGGCCACGGTCACTGTCTCTATAGAGACCGACGGCTTAATCTACCCTCCCAGGCACGGGGACGTAACGCCGCTAACTTCCTGCCTTCGGACTGATACTAGAAATTTAAAATCCCAATTAAACTTTGGTCCGACCCAGGACTCGTACCAAGGACCTCGCGGCTGTGGATGAACATGCTTACCACTAGACCACGAGGCAGTCTATAGCCGTAGTAATTTCGTACAAATCGCCGTATAACATTACGACTCGCCATTTTCAAATACAGGGCCGTTTTCTTTTGTGGTGGTCTAACGATTAGCTGGATTGTCATTGCGAGAAGTTATTCAATATGCCAATTAGACTAATCAAACCTCTTGATTTTCGACAGTGACAGTGATTGATAAGTATGAAATTAGGTCTAGTGTTTTGATTGCAAATAAAAAAATAATCTAACCACGAAGGCTTAGTTGGGCACTACGCTCCCGCTTAAACCTTCGAACCCATCAGGGCATAGTATTTTATTTCTCTGTATTCTACAGTCGATGCCATCGTTGTTGTCATTTCAAGCAACGCCGCGAGTATTAAAGTTAGGAACTAAAACGTGTCAAAAAAGCGGATAGTGATTCACTTTACTTCATTAAGGCTAGCTTTATTGACTATAGTAAAACGCTGAACTCTTTCTGGCGCAATTTCACTCAGCCGTAATCAATGTGGCTAATCGTTGGCCCGCCACAAAATAAAACGGCTTAATTTTTAAAAATGGCTAGCCGTAATGATAAACAGCGATTTAGACAATCCGGCTGCGACATATACCTATGATAAGATATATTATGCATACCCATGAAAAATAATACCATAAAATTTTAGCAACATTTGATACTCGCTAGGACATTACAATCACAAACCAGTTGTCCATTTCGCGATAAACCCGTTCTAATATAAATCACACACAAATTGCGGAAGTCAACAGGAATATATAACGTACAGTGACGCATAACTAATACTATATGTTGGTTCTGTTTTTTTTTTAACTTCTAGCACAACATTTATGTCTCATTGTATCTGAACTTGTTATAGTATACGGAACCCACGCGCAACCGGACCGTTTTGATAACTACCGAAGTCCATACACCGCATAATTGTTAAGCAGACATTGTTGCCTTTCCCTACTTCTCTCGGGCCACCGAAAACTCGCAAGCTACGTAAATGACGTCTGTAACAACTGTGTGAGCCACGCCTCCTGGCCAATTCGTATACAACGCAGCATGGAACATGTTAATGTGGGAATTAATAAATATTTTTTTGTTTTACCTCAACCCACGTAATCTTGCTATAAAAATTACATCAACAACTTTGAGAACCACTGGCTAGGTCGATGTTTATTGCCATTTATAAATAAAACAAAGATGGCGTGCAAACACGTACACCTAATATATTCACATAGTCATTTTTACAAGGAACCAATTAATCTTCTTCACCTTCCTAGAACTGACTAGCGTTTGACAGGTCGATGAGGGAGCTGATAGGTATCATCATCAGATTTTATTCGTCCGACAACAACATATCTTCATGCAATATATATAGTGTTTCGTGCGTGTTACCAAGTGTTGACTTAACGCCTGTGTATTATAATACAGCACTTACTACCGAATACACCTCTTACAAGTTTACTGTATTTTATAAGGTAGCGCCATACTGTTCTGCACCTGTAGCGTAGCGGCACAAATTAAATTTACGATTTATAAGTTTATATTGGCACCATCGGAGGGGCAACACATCTGTATAACATTTATGCAGATTTATATGGGCATCAGCAGTTATGAACATTCTCCGACTGTCCCTTCAGACTTGGTCCTCATCGATCTACCTCATAACCACCTACACAATCCCGTTGTCTGCGTTGTTAACCTTTTACAATTGAGCGTGCACCTTTTCATTATGACACTTTAAAAAATTACGCACATTAGCCTAAGCAAAACACTACAAAGAACTCATCATTTTGTAATCTTTATGATATTTATTAATGTCTCCTTGTCTTTGTCTTGATGTCCTTTCCCTGTCGCTTCTGTTAAATATCTCATTAACATACGGGAGATACCTCTCGCTCACGTGATACGTCATTTATCACGTGCTTAGCGAGTGCTTTTCATGGGGTGTCTGATTAGCCGATTTTGTCCCTCTACTGGGCCAATGCACATTGGCAGCAAAGGTTTGAATCTTTCAATAGTTATTTAGCACGTCTGACGTGAAACACGTGTATAGTACAAAAACGTTAGTTATTGTATTAGCGCAGTCACGGTCAAGTGGTAGCCAAACTGAATGCTAATTCCTCG
>JAFELO010001666.1:283868-302224 GCA_017140195.1 Eumaeus atala
GGAGTTTGTTCATTATTTAAATATATTTTTTGCATTCTAAATTTAAATATTCGCGCCATTTAACATATCACAGCTAAAGATTTATCTGCGAATACTAATTGTTAAGTAAATAAAATCTAAATAAAGGGATTTTATATGAAATAAAATGTGGAGGAAGCACTAAATATTAGAATCCGACGGAATCCTGGTTTTTCAGCGGAAACCGAAACCGAACTTTCGGCCTGGGTCTCAGTTTCAACCGAGACCGAAACCCATGTTCATATTTTAAAATTTAAAACATCTAACAAAGTCACGTGCTCATATTTTAATATTTACAACATCTAATAAATAGATTTGTTAATAAATTGATGTTGTAAATTGTCTTCACTAGATTTGCTTTTTATAGCATAAATAAATGAAGAATTTTTGGACCATTACAACGAATTGGAAGTTACCTTTTTCTTTTACCTTTTTCTTTTGTTGACGCGGGGAAACGCATTTTCGCGCCTTCACTGGCCCCGGTTGGGGTCCAGTGGTGCGTGAGCGTCAGTATTCATCAAAAGGCACGGACTTCTCGTTTTCACTGTTGTCACAGCTACATTTCATAACTCTAGGTGAACGAGATCGTTTAGGCCAAACACATTGCAATGTCTAAATGCCGCACAATATAACAGAACATAAACAACCAATTGATTAGATTCACTTGGAAGTTTATATTATATATAAGTATACAAGTATTGCATTTACTTAGAAGTTTGATTTTTTTTTCTCCCAGGGATTGCAGACTTGAATCATAATCATCATAATCATCATTATCAGCCCTTATCTGTCCACTGCTGGACGAACTGCTTCCAATGAACGCCAAGACGACCGTTTTCATGCTACCCGTATCCATCCAGACTTGAATCATCATCATCATTATCAGCCCTTAACAGTCCACTGCTGAACATAGGCCTCTTTCAATGTACGCCAAAAAGGTGATCTCCTGTTATTCGCATCCATCCCGGACCAGCTACTGCACGGAGATCGTCTTCACACCTGGTGAACAGTCGACCTACACTTCGTTTTCCTAAACACGGCCTCCACTCCAGAACCTCAGTCGCCCATCCGCCACATGATCTTCCGAGTGTGCGACCAGCCCATTGCCATTTCAGCGAGCTTATTCTTCGCGTGATATCGCAAATTTTAGTCCTCTGCCATATTACTTCGTTACGAATTTTATCGGACAAAGAAACACCCAACATAGCACG
This sequence comes from Eumaeus atala, assembly GCA_017140195.1. Classification (NCBI taxonomy): domain Eukaryota; kingdom Metazoa; phylum Arthropoda; class Insecta; order Lepidoptera; family Lycaenidae; genus Eumaeus; species Eumaeus atala. Next base: position 285,098 of record JAFELO010001666.1, read on the forward strand.
TTCAATAGTCCGCTAAACAACCGCAACCTACTGGATCAGTCCTAAATTAAGAGGCCATGTTCGGCCCCGTAGGTCGTCACGGAGAGAACAACAGAAGGCATTGGTTGAAGACTTTAGTCTTCGAGCTCTGCGGTATAGGTGACGTGAGAATGTGACGAAGCTTCCGGAATGCTGCTCAACACAATTGAATCCTTCTATCGGCTTCCGTCTACCTAATTGCAATAATTGCGCGAGGTAGACGTATTCTGCAACTTCGAGAATACCACCGTCGACGTTGACCGGCCTGGGGAGAACGTGCTCGTTGAACATGACCTTTGTCTTGTCCAAGTTCATCCTCAGGCCAATACGTCGGGAGGCTGTGCAACATTTCCTACAAGCTCGACAACGATTCGGCCAACACAAGGATATCGTCGGCGAAACGAAGATGTGAGAGGTATTCGCCATTAATATTTATGCCGCATTCCGTCCACTTTAAAGTCTTAAAGACGTCTATTAGTGAACAGTTTCGGGGAAATGACATCCTACTGTCGCTTTCCTCAATGCTATTGGATTAGCCTTGTTTGCCCTTTTTTTTTGTTGACATGGGGAAACGCATTTATGCGCCTTCACTGGCCCTGGGTGGGGTCTAGTGGTGTGTGGGGATATTATATAGTGCCGAATACCCACAAAAACCACCGCGAGTGCCACCAGCGCCGTCTTTGCTGAGATGCCCCGGAACAGCAAATCATTAGGGCACCTCGACGGCAAGTCAGCCCCTGAGGGGATCGACGCCACCTCCACAGATGGGGTTGTCCCGCACCACATGACAACCCCACCGACTTTGGAACAGTGCAATGGGGTGAGGTCCCCATCCTCGCCCGTGCTCAAATGCGCCGCCACTTTTTGCTCCTTTGTCCCCGTTCTTATGAGAGGGGTACAAAGAACAGCACCTCCTCCTACTCTATGAGAGCATGCAGCCGCAACTCGCACTTGTCGATGATGGTTGTTGTCGATGTCTGGTGTATCATCTGGGCGTAGGGAGTAGAGAAACTGAAGCATAGCAGTTTCACACTCCTCGATGCAATTGCATTCCCCCCTGTTCGACCTCCCGGAATCAGAGCGGACATAAAAGCAGCGTCGAACAACACTCCCAGTACTTCGACGTATCGCCCATCGACCTGACGTCGCTGTAAAGCTTCCAGAACAGCTCAGGTTTCGACAGAGTCAAAAGCTTTTTCATAGTTCACAAAGGCAAGGCAAAGCGGCTGATTGTACTCATGTGTCTTTTGTACAACTTGCCTAACGGTGAAAATGAGGTCCATGATACCGAATCTTCTGCGAAACCCAGCCTGCTCCGGTGGCTGGAAATCGTAAAGTTTTGTAGTGTGACGGTCCGTTCGTCAAGACTCTTGAGAACAACTTGTAAATATGGCCGAGAAGTCGACGAAGTTAAAAATATTTTTTTAGTTCTCCTAAGACAGGTTCTCCTAAGGTTCGCCAGACGTGAATACTTACTATTAATTAAAAGTTCACATGAGTATGAGACTCGGTATTTAAATTAGTTTCAACTTGGTACGCGACGAGGACGCGTTAGTCGCATGAAATCGCCCTGACCACCCTGTGCGTGAGTCCCAATCCGCGTAATTACTTATTTGTAGTGTGCTTTTTGAGGTTCCGTACTTGGAAGGTAAAAAACGGAACCCTATTCCGTCTGTCTGCCTGTCACTAGGCTGTATCTCATGAACCGTGGTAGCTATGACAAAACTTACAAAAAATAACGCATCGGCATAGTAATTATGTGGATGTTCGTGGGCGTCGGTAATCGTAAAAAGGCTCCGATTGCTCGTTTGCCAACCTATTCTATAAAAAAACGTGTTTTTACGTGACATAGAACACTTTATGTACAGGTCGTGCCATGCCGCATAGTAGGAGGTAGTGCCATGCATGGTACATAGTAGGAGGTAGTGCCATGCATGGTACATAGTAGGAGGTAGTGCATGGTACATGACAGTACACCTTCCTATACAACGGATTTGGGCCGGCACGATCGGGGAAGTATCTCTCGCTCACTTGATATCTGCGTAAAGTGGCAGCGTCGCCGTCACGTTTCGTGCGGTTTGTGAGTAGCCGTTGGCCCATTGAGGGGATAATAGAAGAGCAACGCATCTGCGTAACATTCATACGGATATCCATTGGTGTCGGTAGTCATCGAAAGGCTCCGATTGCTCGTTTCCTCCCTTATGCTATTAAAAAGAATCATACTATATAATTGACACGTGCCTTTTCAAAATAGTCGAGCCACTTACAATGGGCCACCGGAAGGTCACAGCTCACGCTCACGATACCCCGAGAGGCACCTCCCCAATGGTGCCGCAATACAATTAATTAAGCACGGAAGTGGGCGGTGGTCCAGCTCCTATCGGCCGCGCACTCCTCACTTCCTCAATACGACACAAAACAGTTATCGCACCGCGAGTGTATCGTGTTTTTGTCATAGTCAGCCAGAATTGCGGCACCTTTGCTGAAAATGACTCTGCGTTTTTATAGTTTACTGAAGCATCCGAGCAACTGCTGTGAATAAACATTATCCTTATCCACGACACCGCAACTTAAACGGCATCGTGTGCGCGCCGTCCCACTAGTGTGGGGACGGGGGCCGCTTCCCCCTTTTCGGTCCCAAAATAGTTACTATAGAGGACGCCCACAATCAACCGGGTACATCTCTTCCCATCTGCGGGAAAAGGGTGAGGTCTGTCCCCCTAAACCTGAAGACACAAAAGTCTTCTCTAGTCAGTCGATCTGTTAAGGCTGGACAGGCGCCGACAACCAGTAGTAGGTCCCGCCGAAAAGAAAAAAAAAATGCCCCGAAAAAACGTTAAATTTATAATGGACGTGTTGCATACTTCTCTTCTTCTCTTCAATGGGATACCGGAGAGTCGCAAGCCGCTGTCACTTTTCTACTGCATTTGTGAGTGAGAGATACATGCCCGGTATAACCCGGTATATATGGTTATTCTTATTAGTCTCGATTAGACTTTTAAGTGGAAATCATAATATCAGTCGCAGGTCCCGGCTGGAAGTAATAAATATGAAGCAATTATGTGGTAGTTAAGGTCCCCGATCGTGCCGGCCTAATTCGGATGCAATCCAGCATGACACTACTTCTTATCAAAACCTTTTTTATAAGTAATGCCAGCTGTAGGCGAAGTCCGGAAAATCTTTGATGTAAGAGCTAAAAAAAAGCTTTAATTTTGCTTCTCAGGGGGTCGTACCTCCCAAGGCATGGCTTGGAAGTAACGTTGTTTTGTTTTTTAAAGGGGTGACAAATCACTTCTTCAAAATTACAGACCAATTTCACTTCTTGGTCAATAGTTCTCAATAGTCTTGACGAACCGTCTCACAACAAAACTTGACGATTTCCAGCCACCGGAACAGGCTGGGTTTCGCAGAAGATTTGGCATCATGGACCTCATTTTCACCATGAGGCAAGTTGTACAAAAGACACATGAGTTCAATCAGCCGCTGTGCCTTGCCTTTGTGAACTATGAAAAAGCTTTTGACTCTGTCGAAACCTGAGCTGTTCTGGAGGCTTTACAGCGACGTCAGGTCGATGCGTGATACGTCGAAGTACTGAGAGTATTGTATGACGCTGATTTTATGTCCGTTCTGATACCGGGAGGTCAAACAGGGCCAATGCAATTGCATCGAGGAGTGTGAAACTGCTATGCATCAGCTCCTGTACTTCCTATGTCCAGATGATACAACAGAAACCGACAACAATTATCATCGACAAGTGCGAGTTACGGCTGCATGCTCTTAAAGAGCAGGAAGAGGTGCCGCTCTCTGTACCCCTCTTGTAAGAAGAGGGGACAAAGGAGTAAAAAGTGGCGGTGCTTTTGCGCAAGGGTAAAGAGGAGAGGGCGGGTACCTCACCCCATTGCACTGACTATGAAAAAGCTTTTGACTCTGTCGAAACCTGGGCTGTTCTGGAAGCTTTACAGCGATTCCAGGTCGATTGGCGATTCGTCGAAATACTGAGAGCATTGTATGTCCTTTCTGATTCCGGCAGGTCAAACAAGGCCAATCCAATTGCATCGAGGAGTGGGACAGGGGTGTGTCATTTCCCAAAAACTGTTCACTAATAGGCAGAGGTCTAAAGTTTCCGATATCACGCGAAGATTAAGCTCACTGAAATGGTAATGGTCTGGTCACACACTCAGAAGATCAGCTGACAGATGGGCGACTGAGATTTTGGAGTGGAGGCTTCGTTTATGAAAACGAAGTGTTGGTCGACCGTTCATCAGGCGTGAAAACGATCTCCGTGCAGTAGTTGGTCCGGGAAGGATGCGAATAGCAGGAGGTCTTGGCGTACATTGAAAGAGGCCTATGTCCAGCAGTGGACAGATAAGGGTTGATAATGATGTCGATGATGACTCTTTATGTAAATAGGTGTCCCTTTGCCCTATGATATTAGTTTAAGACGAGTTCCGTAAATTAGGAATTCGTTAAAAAAACAGATTTTCATGTTTCTATTTGACTCGACTTAGTCAAACAAGTCGACGAATTCCATTCTCTCCGGTCAACGTTAATTGATGTTTTTGACCATAACTTACCTGGCCATGTTTGCAATCTGAGAAGGAATGTACAAAATAATGTAAAAGAAAATGTTTTGACCAGTCGAAAGACTGTTTGATAACTCCTGACGCCCATTAACATGCAAATGCTGATGCGTCCTCCTTCCCCCTATTCCCCCTATGGGCCAGCAGCTACTCAAAAACCGCAGGAGAGGCTACAGTGTATCGTTATCATGTGAGTGAGAGTTACCTCCCTGGTCGTGCCAGTTCAGTTAGACAGCAATACAGAAAGACACGACCTCTTACATACTTGATAAAATGTACACACAACTCCTGTACGGTGATGTAACAAGAGGCCCCTGCCGGGGCAGAAGGGGCCCCCGACCAGCAGCGATCCCCTTTCGCAAGAAGATCCTACCATTCATTAGTTTAACGGTCACATACTGTGAGAGAGAGGGAGGTTTTTATAGTACATCGTGTACCCACTTAGGATAAACGAGCAATTAAAGCCTCTTGACGACTACTCGCCCATACGCCCATAGTCATCCGCATAATTGACATACAGTTACGTTGCCTCCCTTTCCTCCTCCCCTCCATCATTGTCTACCGGCTACTCACAGACCGCACGAAATGCTTCGGTATAACTGTTAATTCGTGGTCATGTCTTGAGAATGAGAGATACCTCCCCGGTCATCTCAAGCTTCAGCTTCAGCAGAGACCATCCATAAATTACGTCACATGAATTTCAGGATTTTTGACCATACCCTCCCCCCTGGTCACTTTTGAAACACGTGATATATCATATCATGAACATCACATCGAGATAGTCATATCACGATGTCACAGTTTGTCGGAGAAACGTGTGGCGTCATTTATGAAAGGTTCTAGAGGCGGTCCTGTTTCTTGTCGTATTATGAGCCTGGACACCGCGCACACATGCCCCTAGTTGACAGCTACAAAAATTCCTGCAATAAAGAGTGGTTCACCAGCATACCTACTACAGATGGACCATAGAATTTAGATTACCATTTGCACAGCCTAAACGCGTGTTGGCAAATTTTTATCGAGATATTATTGAAGTAACGTAGAACACTTTAATACGTCGGCCGCCGGCTAGGCGGGAGGACTATTTTACACTTTACATCTGTTACATGATACATCTGATATTAGATATACGCTGATGCCTAAATAATATGTTTGCCCAGATGTACCATGTGTGACATCTATGGTACACTTTTTATATTATTGAAACGATTGCTGGCTTAGGTAGCATTAAGTAAATCGTAGCAACGTCGCTAGATGACTCTAGCATTACTAGTTATATTATCATTGTAACATTATAAATTTTAGAATTATTAATTTGTTTATTAAAGTAATTTTTAATTTCTAGAGAATTTAGTAATACACCAATAATAATTTTATATATTTTTTTTTCTTTCCATTGACTGGCTGTATGAAAAGTATTATTCCTTTAATGTCTGTGCATTAAGTACCTAGTCATAGAAAAAACCCATAAAAAGTGCGAGGCTACGAGTAAATGGCGTCTTGAGTTGTTTTTTTATTAAATTTCAATATGTTTCTACTGTTACAGTGGCAAACCTAGCGTTTTAAAGCTTGCATTGTTAATTATATCGGTATCGTTAAAACTTCATTGACAATTATACAATTATAAGCATACGTTTACACACATTTTGTCATGAAACAATGGCGTCGAACGATTCTGATGAAACCCACGTAAAAGAAGGCGAAAATCGTGAATTTGTCGACGATAGTAGCAATGCAAGTGGTGATTATGATGTTAGTGATAGCATAAAACGTCGCCGAATGACTCATGGCTATCGAAAATTTTCGAAATTGGGATACGATCCAAGTGTGCCAACAATTTTAAAACACGCAGCATCTTCTGATTCCAAAGGTGAGATTTGCCCAGTATTTCATACTTTCTTTATCTTCGTAGTGTACATATATCTTCATTGACGGTATTGAATTATATTGTCGGTGAAATTTTGGTGGGAAAACTGTTAACCTATCATTTTTTTGTTACATCATTGTAATGGAGGTCATTACTGTTTATAAACATTTCAATTGAAAATGTTACTATTTCTGTTATTCTGACATTTACTATTTACATCCAACAACAACGTTGCTTGTTTTGTCTCCAACTTTAAAAAGTCTTCATTGCAACACTGCACCAAGCTCTAACCTTGACTTGCACGAGGTCCTAGACAACTTTCAACTCTAGGCGATGGCCTTACTAAGAAATTGCATTGTTTATAAATCACAAACATGTCACTATCTAAGTTATTATTTTAATACTCTTCTGAAACTTGGTATACAGTACTTTCTGTATACTTAAGTTTAGGCCATATAATCTTTAAGGACCATATAATCTTAGTAGGTCAATCAATCAATCAATTATTTATTTCTTTAACTCACATTTTTTATAACACAAAGTGGCCCAAAGCTTCTTTTAAGGAAACAAATGGCTGTACTAGAGGGTGTCCTGTCCATATAAGAATAACAGGTCCAAATAGGTTGACCTGGTGTTTGTGAAAACACTTGTCTATTGTATAGCAGTGGACATACCCATGATAGTGTATCTGTTGTACTGTAAATGTTTTTATATTGTACTAGAGATCCTTGCTGCATTCGCTTGGGAATAACAGGAACAATTATACATAACCACCCACAGCAATCGCTCTATCTATTACTGAAATCCACAAGAAGGTCCATTAAGCAGATTTTGAGAAAATCAATTACAGGGACATTATTTTATTATATGTCATCTAGACATATCAATAGTAATCTTACTATGATTGTTTTACAGTTAATTAAAATGTGGTGTCAAGTGCACCTGTATGGCTTTACCTGTTTTCCATCTAACTTAATAATCAAATACAAGAAATCCCTAACTTGAAACAAACCTTATATGTTCCAAGTTTGCTATCTCTGATGTGTATCCTACAGACTATAATGTATACAAATTCTAGTGTCACAAGTGTAAAATTTAATTTAGATGTGTTCCACTGTGGACGGGCAAAATTTGTTTTAATAATTACAATGGGATGCATACTTTCACTGAATATAATGTGACATTTTGATGTCTTAAGTTTACGCGAATGTTAGTCATTACAATAAAACTACTTTTAAGGATTTTATCAAGGTTTATCTAATTATACATATATCTAGCCCGATGTTCCCGAAGCTTTACAGCAACCATGGTCCTGGGTGGACTGTGATGACAGATGTCCTGATGTACCAGGTTTTTAAAAGTACCCGAAAAATTATAATTTTAGTTGTTCTGATTAACACAAACAGTACTCATTATATCTTGCATTATTATTAATCGGAACATATTGTAATGTCACATCTTGCTTTTTTCACTGTGGGTATACCATTAGTGACGATTAACTTGGATCTTCACAATCAGAAAAACAATTTATTTCCATGAATTTTATTGTGTGTGTCTAATGATCAATAAATCATAGAAAATTCATGTTTTCATCATCATTATCAGCCCTAATCGGTCCACTGCTGGACATAGGCCTCTTTCAGTGAACGCCAAGACAACCGATCTGCGACTCGCATCCACCCCAGACCGGCCAGAGAGACGGAGATCATCTTCTCACCTGGTGACCGACATTTTGTTTTCCTAAACGTGGTCACCGCTCCAGAACCTTACTGGCCCATCTGCAATAGGTCTTCTGAGTGTGTGACCAGCCCATTGTCACTTCAGCGAGCTTATTCGTCGCGTGATATCGGATACTAAATTCTCTGCCCTACGACTTCATTACAAATCCGTTGGACAGAAGAACACTCAACATAGCACGTTCAATAGCCCATTGAGCTATACCGCAAACTTGCGGACCAGTCCTAAATTAAGAGGCCATGTTCGGCCCCGTAGGTCGTCACGGAGAGAACGCATTGGTTAAAGACTTTTTTGTGTCTCCAAGCTCTGCGGTATAATCGACGTGAGAATGGGACGAAGCCTCCGGAATGCTGCCAACCCAACGGAATCCTTCTATCGGCTTCCTTCTCGAAGTTATGTTTACCTAATTGCAATAGTTGCTCGAGGTATTCGTCGCATTCGTCAATGACTCCGAGACTAGCACCATCGACGTTGACCTGCCTAGGGAGAATGTGTTCGTTGAACATGACCTTTGTCTTGTCCAAGTTCATCCTAAGGACAATAGGTCGAGGACTCATTTAGGCTGTGCAACATTTCCTGCAAGCTCTCCAACGATTCGGCCAACACAACGATATTGTCGGCAAAACGAAGATGTGAGAGGTACTCGCGTTTAAATTCTTAAACACGTCCTCCAAAGCATTAGTGAATAGTTTCGGGGAAATGACATCCTCCTGTCGCGCTCCTCGATGCAATTGGATTGGCTTTGTTTGACATCCCGGAATCAGAACGGACATAAAAGCAGCGTCATATAATGCTCTCAGTATTTCGAGGAATCGCCAGTCGACCTGGCATCGCTGTAAAGCTTCCAAAACAGCCCAGGTTTCGACAGAGTCAAAAGCTTTTTTATAGTCCACAAAGGCCAGGCACAGAGGCTGATTGTATTCATGTGCCTTTTGTACAACTTGCTTTATGGTGAAAATGTGGTCCATGGTGCTAAATCCTCTGTGAAACCCAGTCTGCTCTGGTGGCTGGAATTCGTCAACATTCTTGAGGATAACTTGCAAATATGGTCAAGAAGTGAAATTGGTCTGTGATTTAGAAGTGATTTCCCTTCTTAAAAAGCAAAAGAATTCCAAGCCATGCCTTGGGACTAATGCCCCTAAAATTCATTATTCATGATAATTTCAACATCAACAATACAATCTTCAACTTTGTTCCTCTGTGGTGTAGGCAGTGAGGATAACATGATACTTTCATTCTTGGATTTATAAGAAACTTCAAATTTATTTTATGTGTCTACCATACATTAGAAGTGTATTAGAGAAAAATAATCAAAGTATGTACACAAGTCATGGGATAAACCAATATTACTGCAGCCACAACGCCGTGTACATGGATATTCCATTGGTGTCACTTAATTTGGAGTGAGAAACCTTGTCTTGTGAATAACACAGAACACTATTGTAAACTAAATTTCCATCAAACTCATCGAAATGATCTCCATCCTATTTCAGAATCGCCCCTAATTATTGTAATGTTCCATCTACTTGTAAGTCACAACTAAAGATTACTGCAAAAGAAAAATGCCTTTTGCAAGATAGGTAATTTAGCAGAACATATTATTCAACTTCAAATATTTCACTCACTCTATCAGGCTACCCTGATAGAGTGAGTGAAATATTTGGAGTGTAAGATAATAATATAATAACTAATCTATAAAAATATTAACAAATAATAAAATTTCAATGAGGTTTAGTTACTAACAATAATGTTATACACCTACCTGTAGAAGCGTTTAGTCCTACACATTTTGGATTGTCTACTACTGTGAAAATGGTAGAACTAGAGCATATCATAAATGGTTTTTAAATATACCACAATTTGAATGAAACACTTATTGCATTCAATACTTTAATAACCAAGTAATCCTAATCAGACATTTTTAAAACTAAAACTGCATTTTTTTTTTCTTAGGGTGAAGTAAGTCGAAATAGCAGACGGCACATTCAAATGTTTGCATGTGTATAATTCAAATGAATATTGTGTAAAAAGTATTTAGCACATGCAGGCGGGTTTTATACATTTTTAAAAAGGATATTTTATGTTCTTAATAATGAGCTGTTAATTTTTTTCAGTATGCTTTTTATTTTTGAGTAAGTACTTAAAAATTGACATACCCTGTTGCTCACTTTTATTTTCGTCGAAGGTTTTCACATTTACCCACGTCTCCCCTACGCGCAGTTTTATGTGTTATTTGATAGCCTAACTATTCATAAATGAAAAATTTAAGAAATCAGCTGCGGAAGTTTGCGGCCCTGGAAGTTGTGGGAAAAAATGTGATAGATTTCGAAGTAGATAATTCGGTATCTTTTACGGTTATTGCTGACATAGTTTACAAAAACAATGTTAACCACAATATTTTGATAGCAATGGCTTATCATCTAGTTTGCACTCGTCCTGCTTGAGTAAATATGCATAACATTGATATTAGTACGTATTTCATATCTAAAAAACCAGTGTATAAGGGGAAGCAAATATTTTCAAATTGCACACTTCAGCGTGTATTTCATATTAAGTAACACTTATTTAAATTGGTTTCTTTCCATTAAAATGTCAACTTTCAATTGTACTAAGGGCGATTTCATGATTCCCTATATCGAGCGTGGCAGAACCTTGGAATCATCGTCCATAGTTCTACAGCAAACATTAAATGTTTCTGAAAACAATTTGTGTTTTGTAATTGGTGAGTACGCAGAGGCCCGTCTTGTTGAAGAGCTAAGAAACTCTGAGAACGAAAAGAAAAAAAAATCTCCACTATGTGGAAAGAGTCAAACCAAAAAAATTTAACCAACGAAAAAAAGTGTACAATATTTCCCCCATATTATAAAATACAAGAAATAAAACAAGCTTGCTATCCACTATCTTCTACAATCGAAATCACAAATACTTATGCTAAAGTGATTAATACACAAGACTTATGGACTGTGGTCCATATCAGTCAGTCCATACAACTGCGTGCAGTTGCTAGAATTTTAAAAATTGATTCAGTTTTCCAAGAACAACACAAATTTAATCCTTTACTGTAAATGGGGATGTGATGGTTGATCTGGCTAAAGTCAATACAAGCAGAAACTGTAAGAAGAATCGGAAACTATTTCAGATGCCAATCTGTTTGTCACCCATTAGTTCCCATAAGATTAATTGATGACCTCTCAAAGGCCATAATTTGCCAAATCCAGTATCTTCATCTGTTCGTTATTGGAGACCCATTTCTATTAAGTTCTGTAAAGAAACTGCTGAAAACTAAGGCAGTTGTGGACGAATTTACCAGACAAATTGAATCTTTACGCCCAGTCATTAACAAACAAAGACGGTGTTGCAGTAAATGTGAAGCACAGACTTTTGCTAACAATGGTTGATGGTAAGGTGGCTCAGGTCCTAACAGAAACTCCATCGGGTTCTACGTGCACGATATGAGGGACTACTCTTCGACGTTTCAGGAAAGATCTAGGTACGAAGGTTCTTTTACAATTACACTTGCTCGGCGAACATAACAGGTGTTGATGAAACATTGATTACACGCTTGTATATTATTTTACAAGCTCTATCTTCTGGAATGATGATCGATCCCGAAAAAATTGGAATTTATGTCTTAGAAACTGCGCGAATTTGTGTTAGTAACTATGATTGGTACTACATGCCATCCACCATGAACAAATTACTTATACACGGAGAAAGCGAGATCAAACATATTCCTATTCTTCCTATTGGGCATCCGTCGGAAGATGTGCAAGAGTCGCGCAATAAAGACTACAGAAATATGCGCCTTCACCATGCCAGATAATGTTCCTGTATAGCTACAAATGAAGACACTTCTATATACCTCAGATCCATACATTTCAAGTTTAAGAAAGCCTTATGTAAGAAATGTAAAGGATCTTGATGGAGAGGCACTAAGTCTTTTGAAGGTGGAACCTGGAGGTGATCCTACATTTACACAGTAAATTATTATAGTTAGGAATAGCGAGGATAATAACAATTAGGTATAACATTATAAGTAACTAAAACCTAGTTATTTAAAACCAATAATGTTATAAGATTTGTCTAATCTGAGATCAATTTGTTTGGTGTGAGGTATAGATAGGTACTATACGATTTTACAATTTTATGTATTTTATTATGCTTGTGTGATAATTAATTGTTTAAGTTTTCTCAATTTTACTCATATTAGTAATTATTTTAAAAAAATGAACTTATGACTACTTGTATTATTTTTTCCTAAACCTAAAATTGATTATTTTAAAATTCCTTGTATATCACTGTATATATGTGCCAAATCTCAATACAATATGATTAAAAACCTTGAAAGTGCAGATTTTTGATCCGATATGAACCCACATTTTCCACAGTGCTGTGGTATGTTTTATTGTCTATGCCCTAGAGTTCTTTCTAGTTATATTGCTAGATGGTATTTAAATTAAATATACCTATAAAACAGACACTAGGAAATATAATTTTGACGTTACAACCGAAAAATTCTCTGCACTGTATGTAACGAGTATGGCATTAAATCAGTTAAAGGCATATTACATACATATTACAGTTATCCAAGTTGTTATAAATTAATGTCCTAATATTTTTTATCTCTTTGTCAATGTTATGTTTCTGTTTAAATTGTTTCAGGTTGTACCAAGCGTAAACGCAGTGTTGATTCTAAAGAGGTGTGTGTTTGGGGAGAAAATTCAAGACCAGCAAAACAAAGCAGAATATGGCCAGTGTTTGATTCTGGGGGATTCGGAGACACTTCTATACTAACTCTGCATATGACGAACAAGCCTTTTCCAGCAAAGAATCCATTGCTCTTCTACAGACATCAAGATTTATCCGAATTCAATCAACCTTTGGACTGGTTTGGAGGAATTAATGCATCATGGAAACAAACTCAACTATCAAATACTATTCCCTCTGATGATATGACGAAAAGAATTTATGCGTCAGTGTCTCGTCAACTCCGTATCATCAATGCACACTTTCAACATTCTATGGCAAAATATAAGTATCCCAGAGTGTCAAAAACAAATGTTTTATTGGAAAGTTCTGGTTCAAGACGTCTATCAACACATGTCAGTATGTCATTAAGGGCTATCAAGTTTCAAGCCACACCGAGACGGCAATTGCCGTGTTATGGCAACTTGGAATTGCCGTTAAAAATCAAACAAGAAGCATCAACTTCAACTTCCCAGTTTTATCCTGCAATAGGCAGAAGTGTTAAAGTGAATACTGATATCAACAAAGTGAACAATGATGTGAAAGATAAAGTGGAAAGAGACATTGTTAAGATTGAAAAAGATAGAGATAAGGATAGAGAGAGAGAAAAAGAAAGGTATGTAAATCACAAACACGATACATATTTATATTTATTTCTGAGGACAAAAGTAGCAGTTGGTGTCTTAAGGTGATGAGGGACACTCATAAACTAGCTTGCTCGCTCTGTGCCAGTTCTATGTGAGTGAAAGTGGCCATGGGAAGTTGATGGGAGTGTGAAATAAAATAAAACACAGTTAAAATAAAAGCTTGGTCACTTTTCCGTTTCTTTAAAGTATCTTTATTAATCATTTGTGTGTGTCTAAAATTAGAATGAAACGTAAAACATAAAATTTACAGATGACTAAAAAAGCATTTGAAACATTAACCACTTCTTTTGAGGATCACCCTATTAAAAAGTGGTGAGAGTGCTTTGAAAAAGGACAGCCTTTTTCAAGGACCAAAGACATACACCCATTTATTTCTATTTATTATTATTTATTCAGCTCGGTGCAAGTGACTTAGACCTGATGCACACTATGAGGGAGGTCTATGTCCAGCACTGTATGTCGTCCTGCTGATGATAATCTTGATTAATTCCTACAGTAATCAATTTAATAATATACCCACATACACTCAGAAATTCCAATGAATGTTGTTACTTAAGGTTGGCCATATTTGAATATCTTACAGAACCCAATAAAATCTGAAACGGAACATTTCCTTGCACAATGGTTACCAATTGTTTAGTTCAAGTAACCTTCGCTGTGCCTCTTGTAAGGTGAGGGTTTAGGACCAGCTATACAAGGACAGATTTTAGTAAACATTTGAGCAAATAACTAGTTACAATATTAGAATTTAAATATATATTTTTAATTATATATATTTTTAATTATATATATTTTATAGATTGCAGTCTTGTAGTAGTAAAAAAAAATCGTTTGATCTGCTGGCAGAGATCCCTAAAAGAGATAAGCACGCCCTTGTACTTTTCTTAGAATTTATTGAGTTTTAAAATACTTGTGTAAAAAAAAAAAATAAAACAGTCCAATGTCACTTCTACAATTTTGTACATATATATGCACTGTAGTACAAATTCATAATAATATATGTTACACGTTTAAAAAATAATATTTACAATTTTAACATTGCAATTATTAATCAAGTGACTTATGCCTCTGAACACACTGTTAGTATGTCTGGGTCTGGTGGTTACACCCCCGTACCGGAGAATATATCGAAATGATGGTCCTGCTCCAGGTTTCTCTCGTCGCCGAAACTTAAAGTCCCATCGCAATCATAGGAGTGCATTTGTGCGTTGCATATAACATCGCGCACAGTTGGCTAGTCTAGCGACAGTCGACGTGGAGGTTATTGTGAGTGTAATGTGCTTCAGATCGTCGCACTCGTCGCGCCACTCCAGCTGCCAGCAGTGCCGGCGGCGCGCGCGCGTCAAGCGCTGCTCCATCGGCGTGCAGTGCCGCAGGGAGCGCGCTGGGCCTGTGTGGGGGCCGCTCGCGCACACTATAGACTTGAAGGGCTTGAAGTATCACAGGTAAATCAATTTGATCATGACAACACTTTAAGTAAGGTGTAGTGTTCTTAGCCTGCTTACATTGCATCAGCTTTAAGAGTGACAGCTATACTATGTGACGGATATTAATCGACAACTGCAAGTGGGGACCTAACACGCATTACTAGCTTACGAAATAAAATAACTTTTTTATGGAATGACGCAAAAACGGATTCGACGCGATTGATCGATTCGATCGATATCAATTAGATCATTTTTAGTTGAAATAGCAATACGCTGGTTGTACACTCAATTTGTGGCTTCTGTGTCGGCAATTTTAGTCTTCGTTTTTCAAAGGTATGTCGTAGGGACAAGAAATGCGAGAAACATGGGATAAACGTTTACTTTTCGCTGGGAAATGTATTACGCACTGCCACCACACCTGGGTGGGAACCGACAGGCGCATGGGGCTCGCGGCTATGCCCATTAGATACTAAAATCCCACGAGTATAGATATATTAGAGATGAATAGTGTTTAAATTTTATGTATTTTTATACCAGACTCATGAGGGTAGACACACACCCGAACGGCGGTGCTAGCGTGGTGTACTTGAACCAGCAGGACATCGACATGCTCAGCAGAGTCCAGCAAGAAGCGCTCGCCAAAGAATTTTTAAAGGTAAGTGTGGCGTACCTGTAATTTTCTACCTAGTCTTGCCATAAAAGTAACAAAGAAAAAAAAATGCAAATAACACTTATCACTCGTACTGTGTGTTCATTGCACAAATATAAAAAGATATTCGATGTGGTCTCCATTGGCTCCAATACAGTCCTCTAAACGTTGAGGCCAGTTATCAATAGAAGCACACGCTCTTTCCATGGGGAACTTCTTCACTGCCAATCTTATGGTTTAGAGTAAGCTGTGCTCTCTAAAACAGGCCATAAATCATAATCCCAACGGATTTAGGTCGTGACTAGATGAAGGGTAGTCTCCAGCTCTGATCAAGTCCGGAACGTTCCTTTTAACCAAGATTGGGTGGATCGAGTTTTATGACTCGGCGCCAAGCTTGCTTGGTTATTGAACGTGGTGCTATTAAGGGGCTTAACCGCCTTCTTAAGAATGGTATCTTGATACACTTGTGCCGATGTTTTGATACCTTTTTCACGAGAATATGACTCTGTCACTCCCACACAGCCAAGACACCACCAAAACCATCACGGAAGTCGGATAATGCCCACGTTGCAGTTTGTCCACTAATTGGGAAACTTCTTTAGAGCTTTGAGCGTAGATACGGCAATTTTGTTTGTTAAAATGTTCCTCAATTGTACCAATTTTCTCATCCGTAAACAATTTTTTTCTGTATCGCTTCAGTACTTGTTTCAATTTTATTTTATTTTACTCTATTCATCTTTTATTTATCAGTTAAGTAATGACCAGTGCGTCTCTTATAGGCTGCAAAATACGCGACATGGATCTAGGTGCTACCTTCATTTCCCGAGGCAAAATCTTTAGATTTCGAACAGGGTTTCGTTCGAATCCTTTCCCTTACTATTTTGAACGCCTTTTTCGTACGAACACTACGTGGACGGCCAGAGCTTTCTCTGTCACAAACAGAGGAAGTCTCATTGTACCTATTAAGAGCCCGGTACACAAGTTTTAATATTATTATTTTTTTGCATGGAGCCACCTACTTCGTGTAATGCAATCACAGCTAATCTGTTCAATTTATCACTCCACTCCATTTTAATATAGTAAAACATTTTAACATAATAAAATGGGAAAACACAATGAACAATCGTATAAAAATGACAGATTTTAAATTCAAATGTAACATTTTATTGTAACAGTAGCTATGGTCAGACTGAGTAGAGTACACCTATTGATGAAAGCTGTGACAGCTGATGCCTAGTTTAGATGCCTATTGGGTAAGGTCGTAGGAGCCACGAGATAAGGTCAGTGTGTGCTGTAGGTGGCTATTATGCACGTAGATACTATTCACCTTCGTATTGTTTTTAACTATTCCAACTTGATGAGGTGAGATGCCTTAATTAACCCTCTCCCCACAATCTTCCATGGATTGTTACTGACAGAAAAAGCGTAACAGCATAGGTATCACTTAACATTTTGT
>JAFELO010001667.1:4403-15623 GCA_017140195.1 Eumaeus atala
AGGGAAAGAAGAGGGGCCAGGAGTGGACAGCCTTCAGTTCTTCCTCCTACAAGGCTGCTGGCCCTTTAGCAGAAAGGGGCGCGGAGGAGCACGCTACCCAGGAGATGGAAACGGCGTGGACAGGCGTCGTCTGTCGAAAGGCGTCGAAGAACCCGGGGGCACCAGCGCCGCCGGTAAAGAAGTTTTATTCTCTAGTTACGGTCGGAGGCAGCGCGTCTGTGAGGCGTGTCGTATGCTTCAGCGCTGCTGAAAGCAGAAAAGCAGGTAGATGGGTATCAGTCCGCTCCGGATTCGGGAATCAGCGAATCGACTAATTGAGCTGCCCGGCTCCACCAGCGGCGAGAAGGTTGATGTAGTTACCGTTCTACCTAAGGATTTAGCGGCAAAGACGAAGGTACTCAGGCCCGAGAAAAAGGCCAGCCTAACGCTCTCGGGTCTGAGTGACGCGGTTACCGCAGAAAGCCTTACAACTGGCCACAACAACGGTGGCCAAGGAAGGTGGCTGCTTAAGTATGAGATACGCCACCCTACTCGACACACTAGGGATATAGACGATGTAGCCTACGAGGGACTTATTCACGAATCCCATGCCACCTTGTGATGGAGTGCCTTCCCTGAAGTGGAATAGGTAACCCGATTGCGGCGCTATATTGTGTTCACCTTGCCTTCGGGCTTCACATATCTTCAGAACGTGCCATCGGATTTTTCCCAATTCCACCACCAGCTCAGCAGGTGGTTATCTAGTCGGATTGTCGGTGGTAGCGATCCGTAGCCCGGCGATGCATAGCACCGCCATCACACGGCGCGACCGCTGTCTGGCGCTCACATCTACTTCACTGTTACTACGAAGCAGACGGGTCATCAAGCAAACAGTTCGCTGAAGCCTCCTAGATCCTAACAGTCTATTGCCCTTTGACGACTTTTACGTCACCCTTGGCTTAGTTTGACGGTGGGGGTATTCATAGGCTGCCCCCACACAGCCTATATATAATATATAGGCGGAGTGGTATATTATCCTTTAATATAATATATGTAATTAACCAAAGTTCCAAACCAAAGAACCACTGTTTTCTATACACTTCTGCCATCTTATAGGAAGTTCTTTGTCCGTTTTCGAAAAAAAAACCAGTCGGACGGGAATCGGTAAAGTGTTTGAAGGCGATTTGTACTGCCCCAACGGTGTTGAATTTTTTTCCCTTGCAAGAAGTTATCCAAATTTCGAAAATAAAACGGTAATCTGTTGGAACAAGATCCGGGAAGTATGGAGGATGTCTGAAACTCTCCAATTGAAGCTTTTCTAATTTGGTAGCCGTCTGTTGCACAGTGTGAGATATAAGGTAAAGTTAAGAAAGTGTATGTCTTCATATGGTTTTGTAGTTATAATACATTTAATAATTTATATTAATAAAGTAATAATAAAAGCAAACCATTACCTACATTGCGAAAGAAATGAATGAAAGTTTGAGAGGCATAAACGCGAGGACTGGTACTATAACGGGAAGGAGAATATAAGAGGGCCTTCAGATTAAGGTAAAGATTGGTAAGAATCATGAGTCTGTAAACCTTTGCATATTGCACAGATAGCTAGGAAAGAAAACATTTTTACATCTTCATCCCATGGGAAACATGCATAGGATAAGAGATTATCCCATGCAAATTATGTCATCGTGCAGCCGTGACAATAGTCCGTCTCAGGGAGATCGCTTACGTCTCAGAAACTTTTGACAACACAATGGCGGACCACCGGGGCACTTCGTGAGTGCACTTCCCTGTCCGCGTAGCGCATCGTGCGGTGGCAGTTGGCGGACACTCCGAAGGACTGCACACGGTCGCGACGCGGACACACGCTCCACTGACCGACAATCACTTAATCTGTCTGTCCGAGCGCACCATTATACCTTATGACGGACGTTTATGGCTATTTTAAAACTAATTTTACTTCATAATCGTTGGAAATGTTGGCATATGGTCATATCTTTAAATACTTATTGTATAATTTAGATGAGTAACGTGGATTGGATTGTCAGTTAGTCGCAGTAATTTAAGATTTCCGAGGCTTCGTCCGCTCAAGTAGAGCCGTACCCAACAATAAATATATCCCTTTATGGAAATAAAAAGTTAAATATATACCAGATGTTAGTAGCCTGTCCATAGGACATATTTAGGAAGATATGTATGAGGATTTTTAGAGGGTTATTAGCGTCAGTTGCTTGTGCGGATATGGGATAAATTAACCGATTGCTCGCTTCATTCACCTATGTCATAAAAATGGGTTGGTGGTTATGACACACAATTTTTATGTATTTTTACTCAACTATTTATATCCCATTTCCAACTTTCCTACTATGGAATAGGAACATCAAATGTTGCATATGTGACCTTTTAATAAAGCATTTACTACTCTACCTGATCATCTTCGCAGATGATCTGCGAGGGCTACGGGCACCGAGGCGAACCTCATAACCCGGGTGGGATCGCGAGGGGACAACTGGGATAGTTGGTAACGGGGCCGCAATATTTATTGCCTAAGCAGCATTTGTAACGCTTGTGTGCACGAGGGCTGGGGGACAACCCTTGCAGGGAGCCATCCCTGTTGAGTAACATCGATGTGATGATTTATGTGACCCCCAGGAATCCCTACAGAATGTCAAACGAATAGTTTATATACATATCATGATTTCAATTTACTGGCAGATACAGAGGTAACACGGATATATTTTTGTGTATAATATAATATAGAATAGAAATAAATTTAATCACTGCTCCACAATACACCCAAAACAGGGTCCATATAATATAGCATATAGCGGGGCATATGAGCAATCGAAGCTGTTTTACAACTTCGTACAATAGACATTTGTACAATAGTCAAGCAGACGCGTTGTCCATCGTTCTTCCTCCTCACTAACGGGACCTTACAGTCCCTAGGATGGAGCTGCCTCTCCCTCACACATGCTGCCGCAAGGTGACATGTAATATGTAAGAGTCTTCGGTGGCCTATTGTAGGTGGAGGGCGAGAAAATAGAATAACACGTCCGAAGGGTAATGGTGCAGATGTCTTTGTCGGTAATATCTAACACTAAGACGGGCACTAAAACTTACGTGGGGCGTAATGTATTAGGTGTATACGTGACAGATATAAAGACAATTATTATTACACTTAAATTATAATTAAATATGACATTACATAATATATGTACATTTAATAAGAAATTCCATTAAGTGGACCCTAACAAACTTGTTAGTACTTGTTATAATTTGAACGAAGATAGATTTCATCTGTCTCAGTTTTATAACCGACAGAAAGCTTTCTTGCTGTCATATTATTTTGATATTACAGCCAAAGATTTGGTTAAACAACCCGTCCCTACTGGACAAGTTATTGGTAATACGGAGTTGGAAAATGTTCCAAATTTATCTCAACAACCCGTCCCTATTGGACAAGTTACTGTTAATACGGGGTTGGAATATGTTCCAAATTTATCTCAACACTACAATCTTTGAAATCCTCAACTACTCTCCTTAAGTGCAATGTATCCGAATATCTTTAAATATAATAATGTTATTGCATCTGACATTATTAAAACTTTTAAATCCATTGATTAAGAAAAATGACACGTGGAGAATTTTTATTTCAGCTGTTAAATCATTAATAGATTTACATATAACAGAGTTAGTTAGCATTGATATTTTATAATTGTATAGATAGTGGTGTGTTTCTTGACCATTATTAGCTCAGGAGACACACCACTATTACACACAACAGAGCAAAATATTTCCATTATTCAAATCAGGTAACACTTCGGATCCCACAGACTTTAGACAGATTTGGTAGGTAAAGTTAAAAAAAATCTACTTTTAGCAAAATTTTTGAAAAAATTATTTTAAATCCACTAATGAATCATATTAATATTTTGAGGCCTGGGAAGAGTCTCGTGGTGCTCTAGGCGTTACCAATGACTTATCTAAGGCATTTGACTGTGTGCAGCATGAAACATTTGCTTGATGCATTGAATTGGGCCCGCCCCACCGGGGAGGTACCTCTCACTCTCTGCATGCAGCCGCAAGGAAATACCCTCGCAGTCGTGTTTAGTACAGTTTGTGATTAGCCGGCGGCCCATTTGGGGAAATGAAAAGGAGGGCAACGCATTAGCATAATTCTGATGTTCATGGGCGTCGGTAGTTGTTGAAAGGCTCCGATTTCTCGTTTGTCTTCTTATACTATTAAAAAGTCATAGCTATTCCAAGAACTGCAGAGACAAATACAATACCATCGTCAACAGTAGCAGGTCCGAAAGAAAAAGAAGGTAGCTAACTCCATGTACACGGTACTACGGGTACAATAGTGTTGACTGTGGTTAGACACACGTAGGTACTTAACGCTTTCGGGGTCACACAAAGTGTCAGACACATGACGACTGTACTTACACTTTTTGTAGATGCGGAGAAAGACACTTACGTGCCTTTACTGACCCTGGGCGGGGTCCAGCGGTGTGTGGAGCTCGCGGCACATCATAGTATCACAGGCACGGCATACTCACAAAAAACATCATGAGTGCCATCGATGCCGCATTTGGTGCGGTGCCGTGGAACGACAAATCATCAGAGTAGCCGGCTAAGCCAATCCCCTATGGGACCGACGCCACCTCCACAGACGGGTTTGTCCCGCACCACAGGACAACCTCAACAACATGACTACCGACGTCATAATTACTAAGCCAATGCGTTGCCCTCCTTCTCACCTCCACCCTAGTGGGATACTCACAAACCAAACTGTTACGTCCAGAGATCGGAGGCTTTAATGATGAATACACCCGATTATGGCCCATCAGCATTACACTCTCGGAACCTGAGTATTATTCTTATCCCGGCAGCTCAGTCTCTATCAATACATCAGACCTGACGATCGCGTACAATTTCTATGTCCAATTCGCATAAGTTAATTATAACATTTTACTATTTGCTCTAGCAGTAATAAAATTAATTTTTTAAAGAGACTTTCCATCGAAACCATCTAACATTTGGTGGCAGCGGTGGGATCGGAAAATCCCCAGTGCCGCGGAAAAACTGCTATAGGCCACGTACATTTTGTAAAAACTGTGAGAATGCGTGAACTTTAAAAAAAGGTGTTGTGAAGACTCAGTGATTTTAAAAGTTCAATACCTATGAACATTGAGCTTACAACATAAATAACACTATCAACGTGGACATTATCCAATGCATCTTCATCATGCAGCTACCGGCAGGCTAGCTCTTGCCAGAGTATCCATCGACCAACCAATCTGCCACTCAAAGCAGACTATTGCTCTACAACCAGTTACTCGCAGACAGGTACCGCGTCCAGCAAAAAAAGTAGGCAGCAACCTTCACATCGTGTCCTGAGAAACCCGAAATCGGCATGCGAAGTGTTACCACCGTGCTTATCTGCGTACTGTGAGTCCTTAGTCATTGTTATATATCAGGGTTGTACAACACATTGTTTTAATTTTAATATTTTATTCTATATCGATGGCGAAATCAGAAAAAATACAATTAGATATTCAAATGTCTGATAGTTCTAAATCACCGACTCCAGTTCCAACACCTGCAACTACTCGTCGAAATGGACCTTTATATGGATATGTTATACAAAATAATTTCTTTTTATAATTAACCATAATATATTGAATTATAATTAATAAGTACCATTCCCGTAAGCGTAAGAAATCATAAATACATAATATATTGAAGCCTATGCTATCACTAGGTTAATTTTCATAATAAAATTATATTATACCTTCGGTAGTCAGTAACAACGGCGCTATCATTATAGCCCATATTAATACATTTTGTCAAATGCTCGAAAACTTGATGCATGCACGATAATGCAATATTCAGAGCATCTCCAGCCTTAGCAAGTTGGTTGGGACTTAGCTTAACCCGCTACCGCGTATGAGTCTTTGTTACTATAATGTACCTCTTGTAATTGCTTTAGTATAATGAAGGTATGACAAAAATTACTTTGTCCAGAATAAATGTCTGTACATGGCGGATGCGTTTTATTAGGCTCCTTGTCATAAGTTTAGATTCTCAGTGGCGACGATTAAGTGCTACTCACGCATGCAAAAGTGATTTATAGACACAAAATACGTACGAGTTTACAATCCATCCATCGGTAAAATAGGCGAATTTAATATTCACACGGACAATTGAATCTGTATGTGGAAAGAATTGAACTGTATTTTCTAGTAAATAAGATCGATAGTGATTTGCAAGTGCCGACATTAATAACGGTCATCGGAGCGGGGTGCTATTAGTCAGTTTCTGTACGCCGGATAAAAAAACCGAGTATTTTAGCAGAACGTTACAAATTCCGCAATCAGAAACAGAACAATGGGGAAGCCATTAAGGACTATGTGACAGTGTTAAAAAAATGTCGGCATTTTGTGAATTCGGTACGTCACTACATATATAGGTCCCGAAGACGGTGGGGTTGTCATGGGGTAAAGGACGACTCGACAAGCTGGCCTATGCATTGAATTGTGGTTCTTGGAAGTTACCTTCTAATAAATAATCTTTGTTTTAGACTTTTATTAACAGCTAAAAATTGAAATATACAACATATGTTTGTTTACAGATTCCACGAAATCTAAGAGATTTGAAATATTATTTTTAGAACATGTACAGACTCTAAAACTAAAGGCTTAAAAATATTGTATAAATTGATTGTCGACCCGCCCATCTTACCATTGTATTGTCTGTGAAATTTTTAATCTCCAGGCAAAAGAATAATATTCGCCTGTTTGTTGCACATTTAGAGACACAGCAGGGCCACTTTACTTTACAGTCCAACATTGTCAACCTGTATACTGTTTGTATATCTGTCACAGATGCGAGGAACGTTCATAATGTTTTGATTGTCAAAAGGAAATGGCTCATAATGTTTTGATTGTCTCGAAAATATGAAAGTTTTATTGTTTTCGAGTGATGCTACCGCATTTCAATGTTTTGAGAACTAGCCATTATTTAAAATGTAGTATACAGACAGGAAATTATTTAAAACAGCAATAAAAAGTCCTAAAACAAACTAACTTATAAGCCTCCTCCTGACCTCCTGTGAACGTTTCAGAAGCTTTACAGCAATCATCGCCACGGGTGGGCTGAAATGAAAAACCGTAAAAGTAGTTTCACTGCAATGAGTAACATTCGCGTAAACTTAAGACATCAATATGTGTAGTTGTAATTTAAAGTATCAATGTTCATGTGAATAAGTACCTACGTGTAATAGTGTCTAGGCCGAAATGCCATGCCGTCGTCTTTCCAAATGTATCGACTCACACTCTTAACTTTATAATATTAAATATTCCTCTAGTATATTTTCAATACAACAAATCACTAAGGCCCTAAACAATTGTAACATCCTTAGGGCATGGTAAAATGAACCTGCTGTTTAAGAGAATGCGCAACAAAATGGCGAATATTATTCTACTTTTTGGGGATTAAACGTTTCGCAAGAAATATACAAGGACGTTTACAGACGTCGTTTTACAGCCCTTCTAAATAATTTAAAAAAAACACAGGTTCGCCCTGTGGTAAGTACCGTTAGGAATTGTGTTAGAGGTAATAGACAACGGAAATATATTTAATATTTCTTATAAATTTATGACAGTTTATATATTTAAGATCTTTATTACAGAAATACATATTATACATACTACTATAATAACTATAAGCATCCAAGACTTAGGCGGGATTCGAACCCGCGACCTCTAACAACACGCGGCCTAACCGCCACGTTATCAACTGAGCCAGCCGGTCGTCATTTATAAAAATTATATAATTTAATTATTTATATAATTGTGATAAAAATAATTGTTAGATTATAAGACTCGTAAATGTAGAAGAAGCTTGCTAAGATATATTTGGTTGGGACATACAGGCTACACATCGAAAACTTAACTATTGTACATAGAAGACTAACTTTGTTATGTTCAGATTTTAAAATAGTGTCTAAGCGGAAATGCCATGCTGTCGTCTTTCCAAATGTACAAACTCACATTTATAACTCTATAATATTAAATGTTACTCGAATATATTTTCAATACGACAAATCACTAAAGCCCTAAACAATTGAAACATTCTCGGGGCATGGTAAAATGAACCTGCTGTTTAAGAGAATGTGCATCAAAATGGCGAGTATTATTCTATTGTTTGGAGATTAAACGTTTCGCAACAAAGACGTTTGCAGACGTCGCTTTTCAACCCTTCTAAATAATTTCAAAATAACACATGACTCGCATATGCATTGTCCAACTTTTAGAGCTAAATGGGCTCTTTTCTTGAAGATCCCTAAGTCGTATATGTGCGGGAATTCCGAAAGGGATAGCAGATAAAGAAGTAGTGAGTGGGAAGAAAAATTGCACTACAAAGGTATGGCAGAGGACTTCGGAATTTGAATTTTGGCGTGAGGTCCTGTGGTGAAATTCAGCTGCAGGTATAAGTAGGTACCAGTCCGAACAATGACTCGGAATGCTCCTCGTGGGAAATGCGGTAGAACATGCACAGTGAATAGACATCTCTACGCAAGGCAAGAGTATCAAGATTCGAGCCGCTCTACGTTGAATGAGAGCATGTTAAGCCGCCGGACCGCCTACGCACATGTGTATACACTGTAATGTGTCCTCAGCAGTTGGCTAGACTCGATAGAGATCGCCGAGGTTACCGAAAATCGACAAGGATAACATTATTATTATTATCTATACATTATTGTTTTATTACTACAAATTAATAGATATATTAGTATTGGTTATACTGAGTTGATAGAGCGTCAAAAGTCCCTAAAGATACAGAATCGCAAAGAGCTTAAAAGTCTAGAATGTAAAATTCAATTTATAAGCTTAGCGCCAAATGCATGAGTAATGTCCACAGTACTGAGTTAAAATTTAATTACATTTTACCTCAACCATATAACCAGAAAGTGAGTATTGTAAATATGGACTTGCTATGCGAATTTCAGCGTGAAGTGTGGAGGGATACTAAAGTTATTTCCTTTAAACAAATATTTTAGTCGTTATAAAATACAAAATATTCAGTTATAGGTACTGCCATGTAATATATTACTTACCGACTATACCATACTAATGTATTACTTACCTACATTCAAATAATCAGTGGAGGCTAGAGACAATGGATATAATAACAAGTGGCTAGATGTGTTGATGGAACTGCTAAAGAAATAACTTCATCCTCCTCTCGTCCACAAGATACCGGCGTAAACTAAGATCTCCGGTGTAGCGTCTCGTGCGGTTTGCCATAAATCTTTAACTACTTGATAAATTCTTCTTTTGTATTACTTCTAACCGGCACCTGTTAGACGAAATTTTTAGTTTATTTGCCTGTTAAGTCCTTAATAGGCTGGCCGAGACTTTAATTTAATAAAAAATATGTTAAAGTTCTCTTAAGGCTGTAAGATGAAGTAGGTATTTATTTATTTTTAAAGACAAGTTAATATTTTAAAATATTAGCTTGATTTCTTATGGCCCATTTGGGGGGCGGGAAAAGGAGAACAACGCATCTCTCTGCATCTCATGATGATGTTCGTGGGCGTAGGTTTTTTATAGCATATGATGCAAACGAGCAGTTGAGCCACTTCGGAGCACTTACTTCCAAGCACTTATCCCAACGCCCAGAGACATCCGCAACACCAGTGGACTTGCAGATGCATTGCCGGATTTTAGATTATCTAAATAAGCTCTTTTCTTGAAGATCCCTAAATAGTATAGGTGTGGAAATACCGGAGGGGCAGCTGATTCCATAAGGAAGTGGTGCGCGGGAAAACTTGTGCTTAAAACGCACGGCAGAGGACTTCGAAACATCGCCATGGTGCCGGTGACATTTTGAATTTTGAAGCGTAGTCCCGTAATGAAATTCAGCTGCAGGTATTAGGCCGAACAATTCCCCGGAACACTCCCTGTGGTAAAAGCGGTGGAATATGCACAGTGAATGGACATCTCTACGCAAGGCAAGAGTATCAAGCTGGTTGGAAAGACCTTGGCTGCCGACGATTCGAGCCGCTCTACGTTGAATACGGTAGAATGTAATGAGCAGATATTGCGAGGCTCCAGCCTAAAGGTAAGAACAATACTCTATGGGCGGTCGGATCTGCGCTTTGTAAAGTTGCAGCCGATGAGATGATGTGAAATATTGCTCCGCCTTCCCGAGCACTCCTAGATTCTGTCGGTAGTCGTAAAATGGCTCCGCTTGCTCGTTTGTCCCCATGTACTATATTAACACTATTGTATTAACAATAGAATTATTGAAACTTTTATGTGGCCCTGTCTTTCACTAATAAAATATATTCGAATAATATAGTATTAGTATATTAATATCTGAACCAAAAGAAACCGTTCCACGTTCTCGTTGCAGACGTCTTAGATTGAAAATTACTAGGCCTAACATAGATTCATTCATTATAAAAATCAAATCTACCTACATTATTAATTCAGTACAGATTAGTTAATTGTGTGAAGTTCGAAACATGTGCGATAATTAGTTGTGATTTTATAAACTTTATAACAAAGCAATCGGACATAGTTCCTGCAAATGTAGCAAATCGAGCAGCGTGCCGTCATTAAGTACCTACATAAGAAGGGGCTATCACTGAAAGCCATCCATGATGATATGGTCAGTACTTTAGGAGATTCTGCTCTGTGTTATTCATCCGTCAAAAAATGCATGGTAGAGAGAGAGTGAAAGATGAACCCCGCTCTGGTAGGCCCTCGACGTCCATGCTGAAGAAAATATTTAAAAAATACTTGGTTGAGATTAAATTAAATTGAAATTTATTCATTTAAAAATTAGAAAGATAGCCGAGATTATAGACATCCCTGATGGACGAACTCAAAATATCATAGTAAACGAATTGGGTTTTTTTTGTTTGTCTGTGAGGTGGTTTCGCTTCAGTTGAAAAAATATGACTATTTCGCGTTGCTTTCTTGGAGTTATCTGAAGCCGAGATGATATTTTAATCGACTATCGCTGACTAGCCCTCGAGGTGCCTTGATGATTTGTTGTTACGGGGTACCTCACCAAAGGCGGAACTGACACACGATGGAACTTGCAGTGGATTTTGTGGGTATTTGGTACTATCATGCGCCGCCAGTCCCACACACCACTGGAACCCACCCAGGACCTTGGCAGGTCGGTTTAATAATAGATTACCCCAGGAGGGCAACAGCAACG
>JAFELO010001668.1:0-10411 GCA_017140195.1 Eumaeus atala
TCGGCGCTGAATGTTGCGACATTTTACACCAAAATTTGCGAATGAAAAAGTTTGCTCTCTGTTAACCGAAAGTCAACGTCGAGTGAACGATTCGTCAGAGTATTTGGGCCTGTTTAAGCGTGATGCTAACGAATTTTTGCGGCGTTATGAGATGAAACATGGATACATCATAATACTCCTACTACTAAAGAACAAACTAAGCAGTGGACTGAGAGCGGAAAACCTGCGCCGAAGAAAGCAAAACTGTTCTGTCGGCCAGCAAAGTGATGGGGACTATTTTTTGGGATGCTCAAGGGATTATTTCAGTGGATTATTTGCAAAGAGAAATAGCATAAATGGAGAGTATTATGCAAGCTTGCTGCAAAATTTAGAGAAGAAATCGAAAGGAACGACCTTATTCACCCAATTAGAAAGTTTGGTTCCACGATGACATCGCACCTGCGCTCTCGTCAAGGGTTGCAGTTGCCAAACTCCATGAGTTGGGGTTGGAATTGTTATCGCATCTTCCTTATACCCTAGATCTGGCTCCGTGCAACTTTCACTTATTCCCGAAACTCAAGAAATAGATGGCCGAAAATTTTCATCAAATGATGAATTCATTGTCGCCGTGGACGAGTGTTTTGTGGGGTTAGAGAAAACGTTTTATAAAACTGGTGTAACGGCATTGGAGAAGCGCTGGACTAAAAGCATCAAGGTTGTACGTTGAAAAACAAAATCGTTTTAAATAGACTATCAAAGTTTTTCTTTGTCGTTTCGGATACTTATCAAGGGCCCCTCGTGAATGCATATTATCCGTTATTTTTATTTTATTAATTTGGATGGGTGGATTAGACTTGGGTCTAGTAGTCTAAACCCAGCATTGTATACACATAGTGCAATTGGTAATTGCGTACACATCCTTACCAACATATGAAAGCAAATAGAACGCATACGTTAGAATACAAAAACACAATCCAAACTATTATACACAACAACTATCAAAGCGATTAGAGAAGAGTTTAAACAGGATTCTAGCAAAACGAACTCGCCAAACTAAATGCAAAATCTCCCTTAAAATTGTAATATATTGTAATCTTGTATACTGCGAATTTAATTGTCTGCAAATCAAAAAGTCCTGTAATTGAGGATTTTGTTTTGTAAGAAACGTTCTTCTGTAAATATTAAATAGGTATATGTCTCTCAACTTCATTTTACCTATTCATTGTCTATGCTTTTGCAGTGCATAATTGGAATATCATGTTCAGACGCAAAATATTTTTTTTGCGTTTACAATCTGTGGAATATGAAATCACATTTTAATATTACAGTGAAAGTATTATTATAAACATAAATAGCTTTTGATCACGACTACTTTTGTGAAAGACCAAACTGAAGTATATTTTAATTCCTAAACAACTCCTACATTTCTAATCCATGTGTGCGCCACATTTCATCAGAATAATTCATTGTGTAGTTCTTGAGTGATTATGTAACACATATCCATCCAAATTTTCTAAATTCTTATGCAACAATAGACTAAGTTTTTCTCGCCGCTTTGCACCGTGGAATTGTGTATTACGATGAAACTTATTAAGATATATTTTATAGCTTATCGTTGTTACTCATACAAACAGTGCCACAGAAGAAAATTTGACAAGTAATTAATTGAGGCTCCTGTTAAGAGGCCTTGTCACATTATATTCTTATACTTAGAGGTCTAAAAGCATGTACACAGTTTAATAGTTATACTATATGTATATTCATTATGTTTTATTAATTTATTGAATAAATTGCTGATATTTGATTTAAAAATGTATATTACACTACGTAATTAAGGTGAAAGTGATGAAAAATAGACATAAGCACATGTGACATCTATTAAAAAATACGCGTGACGTCACATCTATTTCTAATTGAAATCTTTCATCTTTTGGCACTTTGTCTCCATTATATGTTACATGTAGTTTTTTACTTGACTCTAAAAGTCTCCTCGTGAGGTTTCACAGTAGCAACGGTAAAGCCAATTAGGTCACACACACACAACATATCTTAAAGACTAATAAAAAAAATAAAGGCAGGGGCAACTTCAGGGATGACCGAATAAAATGTGATTTGAACATCGACTTTCATTACTGTTTTTTTAAGTTATTTATACTGCTACTGGCGTATTGGGGAAAAATTCACTAATTTTTACGATGGGCGCAAATATTGTCGCAAAAAACCGCCACCCTGAAGCTACAGTCAACACTTTTATATATATATATATATATATATATATATATATATATAGGGCAGGTGTATGTTTCGTCCCCACCATGGTTCAAGCCTTGTCGTGGGGCGGTGGGGCTTAGTAGCCCGGGGTGAACCCAGGCGAAGCCAAATGAACCAAGGGGGATCTTTGCACCCCTCATATAAGAAGAGGGGGCTTCAAGATCAGGAGGAGGAATCGTCCTCGGTACCCCTCTTAGAAGAAGAGGGGACCTAAGAGCAACAGGAGGTGGCGCTTCTGCCCACGGGGCAAGGGGCGAGGATGGGAACCTCACCCCATTGCACTGCCGCAAAGGTTGTCCTGTAGTGCTGGGCAACCCCACCGACCCTGATGATTGTTGTTCCGGGGCACCTCACCAAGGGCGGCACTGATGGCACTTGCGGTGGTATTCGGCACTATCATGTGCCGCGAGTCCCACACACCACTGGACCCCATCCAGGGCCAGTGAAGGCGCGTAAATGCGTTTCCCCGCGTCAAAAAAAAAAATGTGTATGTTTCGTAGTTGCACCTGCGTTCAATAAATCCAGTGCGTTAACGGCCACTGGGCATCACTAGGTCTCTGAACTGCATATCTCTCAGTTACCAACAAATTACAGTTACATCTAATTCATTAAAACGAACAATTCTTTCATATATATGTATATATATATATATATATATAACAGAATTGTTCTTTATATATTGTATCTATATATATATTCGTGAGCGAGCTCGGAAACGGCCACAACGATTTTATTTACAAATATATATTTAGGGGGTTTCGGAGACGATTAATCGATTTAGCTAGGTTTTATTTTCATTCATATAACACGGGGAACTCGGATTCCAATATCGGTCCGATTGTTTCTTTTGTTTTTCTTTTGTCGAGATCACTCGTAACTTTTTATTACAATCCATATTTGTGTTTTATTATTATTTATTATATTGTCAAAATCAAAATATATTAGGTCCTTACATATGTAATTGGCGTTTTTCGTACTGGCTATATAATCACGAATTTCTCCTCTTGGTATGGAATTGCAAATATAAATTTGTACAGCCTTAACTTATGTATTTGTGCTTCGATGACCGTCATTTATTTGTTTTTTTTCTTTGGTTCTTTTCTATTTGCGTTACTCATAAAAAAACGGAAAACTTAAAATATCGCATTATTTGTACTCGTAAATAATAATTCCGCCATGGCACGAGTGCTGTGGAAACGACTGGAGGGGTGAAGGATGTGTATGGCGATCGTGTTGCAAAAAAACACAGCTCGTTTTTGGACCCAACGTTTTCTTTCTGGAAATGTCGACCTGCAGAACAAGCACCGTGAATGGCCTGAGACCCAAGATGATAATGAAGAGTTGAAGGCTATTGTGAAAGCGGATCCATCGCAAGGCACTTCAGAGTTAGCTGCAGGCTGCGATGCTAGTGGTAAAACTGTTTTAACGCACTTGAAGCAAATTGGGAAGATTAAGAAGCTTGAAAGGTGGGTACCTCACAAATTGACTGAAATAAACCGGCAAACGCGCGTCGACTGCTGCGATACATTACTAAACCGGCACAATAATGAAGGTATTTAAAACCGAATCATTACGTTGTATCCTAGCCAGCCAGCCAAATCCTGTCCCAAAGCGAAAATTAACCCCAAAAAATTTACCTATAAGCAATTGGTGGACAAGTGCCGGTATTATTCATTACATTTATCTCAAATCTATCCAAACTGTTAATCTGGGCTGGTCAATCGCTCCACGCCACCGCTGCTTCACGCCACGTCAACGCTAGACCACACACTGCGCAACACACAGCTACTAAATTATAAGAGTTTCAGTTTTAAAGTCTCCCCGGACCTTGCTCCAACACATTACCATTTTTTTCGAAATTTGGATAACTTCTTCGAGGGGAGAAAATTCAACTCCGATGGGGTAGTCCAATTCGCCTTCAAAGATTTTATTGATTTCCGTCTGGTTTTTTTGATGAGATAACAAAAGTGCATAGAAAACAATGGTTCGTATTTGATTATTTAAATAATTTTCGTGTTGTTAAAAAATATTCGACTTTTGGTTCGTTCCATGCAGAATGCCAATTTCATATGTAAGGACCTAATATTATTCATATTTCATCAGTAAGTAATTTGCATAGTTATAAGTAAATATAATTCTAATGAAACATGATGTACTTAGAAAACACCGAGCAAAGCGCAGTCATCAAGGTACTAATGTTTAAATGTTAAGTAACATAACAATGATCAACAAAAATGTTTAAAATGTATTTGGATATCCAATAAACAACTCTATTTCATCGACCACAAAATTTACATTACCAATACAGTTCGGACAAAGCATATCTTAAATGAGACCGTTGGATACACATATGACGCAATCTCAGGTTTTACCATCGATTTTCGCGCGAAACCCTTTCATCGGTAATCCGATGGAACAGAGCGATGCACTAGCAAATATTTGAGCATTTGAATGCATCAGAGGCCCGCTACTGGTCACGTTTTCCTATCGAAGGGGTGAGATGCTACATGCGTCTGAGTGCATATAGCATAACTGACTGGTGCGTTTACGCTCACTCTGAACCTATGGATCTGTTATAGTTTGAATAAGAAGGCTTTTTTGATATTATTTTTGATAACTCTGTGAAAAATCATTTTCTTAAACAAAAATATGAACATTGCTAATAAAATTCGTACGAAATTTGCATCGATGACATACGATATATTTTCTACATTAAATTGTGAAAAGGGAAGCAAGTGGTGTTAACATAGCATATAATTTACGTTGTAATAAGAATTTTGATCGTAAGAGAAATGTCTGTGACACGAACTGCATATAAATGTGAGTACCTACCTACATATCCGCTAATGGAAATTGTTATTGCATAATTTAAATCCATTTTGATGTTGGGAATGTATAAAATATGCTCAATATTTTTTTTTCTCATACTTCGAATTTTAACGTTTTTACTTACAAATGGTACTTAAAGTATGGATTTCTATTAATAATAACAATTTGACACGTGACATTTCACAGTCTGTTATTATGTCTAACGCTAAACCGCTAACTCGAGCGCTGCAGTCGATTTCACACACGCGTCATTCACCAACACGCACGTACGCACGAGGGAATATAAGTATAATTATTATATTTTAGAAAGTTTTTTTTTGCGTGAATAACAAGCGTTCCCATTTATAATATTGAAATAGAATACAAAAATGCTTAAGGCAATAATGTAGTTGCGTTAATTTAGTTAACAAAAGGGAAACCTGACTTGCGAGACCCGGCAAGATATAATATCTGGGAATGCCGTGACAGTTTACAAGAAAGTTAAGCATACCCGCAACGAGAACTAGCTAACAACAGACTCCATTATATAGAGGAGTTAAAATATCTAAGAAGCCTTGGCTGGAAAGTGCGAAAATTTCTCTTTAGCTGAGGACCGTCTTATTGTGTCTGCAATTTATAAACTAAGAGCTACTACTTATAAGGCAGGTAATGACATGCTGCATCGCAGGCGATTTGGGTCGGCATGGCCGGGTGGGTGCCTCTCGCTTACATAACACCACCGTAAAGTAACAGCTATGCTGTCGCGTTTCGTGCTGTATGTGACCTGCCGGTAGTCCGTGAAGGAGGAGAGAGGTTGGAGGGTAGAGCATCTGCACAACCTTCATGCGGGTGCTAATGGGCGTCGATAGTCATAAAAACATACCGATCACTCGTTTGCCTTCCTATGATGTAAAAGATATGAAAATAATGCCGTTTAAATATGATTACATTGGTCCTATACAGTTGAAATTTTCAAACGTCGTATTTCTGTTGCCGCTATAACAAGAAGTACTAAAAACTAGAATAAATTAATAGTATTTAATTAGTTAGAAATAATAATAGGCACCGAAGAGGACGAAGACTGAATTCCACGATCAGATTGATCGGGCACTTTCTGAAGAGACAGTAATGGATGCGGAGGAGGCAAGCAGGTTTGACAGGATCGTGTTGTGTGTCTCTCCGTTCTCTCTGCCTACCCATTAGGGTGCTGGCGTGTGATGTGTTGATGTAGAATAAATAAATTATTAAAACTTGCTCCCATACAAAAAATGTATATTTTGCCGGATTTTTATATATTGTACGGAACCATGCATGATTCGCTGCTGAAATTTGCTTCGTTATTAGGAAACATTGATATGGTATAAACAATTCCATCACATCATTATTATCTGAGGCATCACAGTCTCGGGTGGGTCTGAGCCTGGTCAAGTAATTCCCTCCACAGCTACTTGTTACCGGCTCTCTCTTTCCATCTTTTGACGCCCATATTCCTGAGATCTAACATAACGCCATCCAACACCTTGACCGGCGTCTACTTCTGCGATAAGGTTGCCCTTCCAGTAAACGTATATATCCGGAGTGGACGTACTATATCAATATAATAAAATTTTTCCTTGAAAGGGGAGTCGGGTCCTCTAACAGTACAGATTTGCTCCAGACAAAGACAGCCTTGATCTCGGTACACTAATATTATATCATGACTGTGAGTTCATATTGTACGTCGCTTACGACACACACGCGTTTAACAAGGCAAGGAAATGAAGCTTGTTATTCGCTACTTTCGCTTACATTAATATTAAAATGAAATAATAATAACTACTGATACTTCTCACAGTACCCTTTAACCTATTCATGAGATAATACCACAGGCGCTGTGCGTCCCTCAAAGTAATCTGGTAATACGGGTGTAAATACCATCTCAACCAACATTTCTGTCACATCATTAAACATTTATATAGCCTTCAGTCTTACCACAGTTAATTTATAACTTTCCGTCATATACGTCAGAATAGTCTTATATTTTGTTTTCGGTGGGACCTGCTACTGGTTGGCGACGCTATTGCTCACGCCTCCACAGTTCCTCTGACTAGCAAAGATTTTGTGTCTTCTAAATAAGGCACAGGATATGGGGACGGACCCCCTCATCTTCCGCAGATGCGCAGAGATGTATCGGGTCGTTTGTGGGCGTACACTGGGGTCCCAAAAATAATAAAAACTAGTGTCAGAGAACCGTATGAGAAAAAAAATTGCGCATATTTTATACATTTCCAACATCAAAATGGATTTAAATTATGCAATAACAATTCCCATTAGCGGATATGTAGGTAGGTACTCACATTTATATGGAGTTCGTGTCACAGACATTTCTCTTACGATCAGAATTCTTATTACAACGTAAATTATATGCTATGTTAACACAACTTGCTTCCCTTTTCACAATTTAATGTAGAAAATATATCGTATTTCATCGATGCAAATTTCGTACGAATTTTATTAGCAATGTCCATATTTTTGTTTAAGTAGGAAAATGACTTTTCACAAAGTTTCATAAACTAATATTTGATTTTAAAAAATGAGTCTTATGTTGTTATTAAACCGTTTAATAGATTTTAGATATCCGAATTCCGCAATAGTTGTGCTCTTTAGGTGCTCAATCACCGCGCACATAGTGAATTAGGGCTGGCTTGTATTTGTAATGTATAAGCTGTTCTCTCTGCCTGTCCCACTAGGGAGCTGGTGTGCATAAATATGTTGTGTTGTGTTGTGTTGTGTTGTGTTGTGTTGTGTATGTGTGTGTGTGTGTGTGTGTGTGTGTGTGTGTGTGTGTGTGTGTGTGTGTGTGTGTGTGTGTGTGTGTGTGTGTGTGTGTGTGTGTGAGTGTGCGCGCGCGTGCGTGCGCGTGCGTGCGTGAGCGTGCGTGCGTGAGCGTGCGTGCGTGCGTGCGTGCGTGCATGCGTGCGTATGTGTGTGTTCTGTGATAGTTCAAAACTAAGTATATATACATATTGATGTCTTAAGTTTATGCGAATGTTAGACATTACAATAAAACTACTTTTACGATTTCATTAGTAACAACTAAAATTATAATTCCTCGGGTACTTTTAAAAACTTGGTACATCAGGACATCTGTCATCTCAGTCCACCCGTGACCATGGTTGCTGTAAAGCTTCTGAAACGTTGGGCTACATAAATAATTTAATAAACCGCGATAAAATCCGTAAAAGTAGTTTTATTGTAATACATATACATAATTAATGGTCTGCGTAGGTACAATACCCAGTTTTGTAAAGCTTTCGATGATTTCGCATGTGACGTTTACGAATATGTTCGCGCCATTTACAAAATTTGATTAGACATTTCTAAAGGAAATTCAAAAATAAAGATTAATTTTGTAATGGAAATCAAGTGCTATTTCTTAGCATTCGGTTTCCAGAACACACAAGGCCAGACTAATAAAAGTCAAGCAGTTCCAAAGCCTCGAATGCCATCGGTCTACGGTCACAGGTCATTCAAGGTTTATTTACATACGTACGCACATGGACATTCAGGCATCACTCTGGTAATAGCCGAAATGGATTCCTGGGTTCTCGTAAAGGGTGTAGTGAAAACTGGATTCTCGGAAATCGGATCCAATGAATTAACATTTGATGTCATTGTGTAAATAATGGAGATGGAGTGTGCATTTAGTGTCGTGAGCTCTGTGGCCATGTCTACAACCTCAACGGAAGTCGATACGTTGAAAAGGGCAAAGGGACGAGAGAATGTGCCAACAGTACCGTATAAGCGCAAGTCAACTTATAAAGTTGACAAGCTCATGTCAACTTTATAAGTAGATACGGAACCCTGGGCGCGCGTGGCTAACTCGCACTTATCCAGCACTGTTGACATATTCTCTTATTTGCTCTTTGCGTAGCATTGTATTAAATAAATTATATTATGAGTTTGTAGTTCCCTTTTTCTGTAATATAACATAAATCACCAAATTTTTTATCACATTTTCCCCCAAAGTTCCATAAATACCTCGGGAAATCATGATTCCGAACGGGTCAACGGCGACACACGCCGATATGCTTTGATTGCCTCGTTCTTTATAGATGACAATAAAATGTTGAGTACGTTATGGTGAATTTAATACATTATTGTCATGTTACATAATTATGTTACAGGTTATTAAGTTTTAGTAAACTGAGCGCATTTTAGCGCTCCGGAAGCTTCGTCACATCACACACTCAAAAGAACAGATGGCAGATGGGCGAGTAAGGTTCTGGAGTGGAGGCCGCGTTTAGGAAAACGAAGCGTTGGTCAACCGTTCA
This sequence comes from Eumaeus atala, assembly GCA_017140195.1. Classification (NCBI taxonomy): domain Eukaryota; kingdom Metazoa; phylum Arthropoda; class Insecta; order Lepidoptera; family Lycaenidae; genus Eumaeus; species Eumaeus atala. The sequence continues at coordinate 9,372 of JAFELO010001668.1, forward strand.
CCAGATGGGAAGAAGTGCAGTAGCCGGTCCGGGATAGATGTGAGTAGCAGGAGATCGGTCGTCTTCGCGTTCATTGAGAGGCGCCTATGTCCAGCAGTGAACCGATAAGGGCCGATAATGATGATGATGATAATGAAACTGAGTGCAGCTATATAAACTCGGTTTTAATAACTAAAATCTCGTAATAAACATGTTTTGTCAATAAAATCGACTTATCGATAAAATAATATCTATTAGGGGATGTGCTGCTGTGTCCAACTGTGATTCACGTGACCTACAGGGAGTAGGTATAGTATATAGTATATCAATTTTTATATTATAAGGGGCAAACGAGAAATCACATCTTTATGATGACTACAAACACCCATGGACATTCGCATGACTGTCAAGCAGATGCGTTGCCCATCAGTCATGTGTGCGAACATCATCACAAAAACCAACACCCCGAAGTTAGATATAGTTAACTCCTTAATTTTTTCTTGTTACGCCAAAGCATGGAACATGGAAACGCAGTTACGCGCCGTCGTCGGCTCCGGGCGGATTCCAATGGTGTGTGGACACTAAAGCGCCTTGTGGTGCTCCGTATATAAAATAAGCACAATTAGTCCTCGATGAATAGACATTGCCCAACGAAGGACTGATCTACTCCTCTAGTAATGGAGATCACTAGAGGAGTAGTCCCGCAACACAACAAAACCACGAACTTCGGGACGGTGGAGTTTCTATCTTCGCCCCACCATAAATATGATATATATCACCAAAAGTTATATATAATAAAAACTATGTGTACTGTTAATTAGTAGTCTAACCTTATCTGAGGTGATATATATTCCTTATATATAGATGGATATGGCACTAATGATTGTGCCAATTAATTTTAATTGCAGTGCAGTAACAGAAGACGTGTGTGTACAATAGATTGGTGTTCTGATACAGATCATTGTCAGCGGCTGCATCGCATCTGTACGGATTATTGGAGACGATGAAGTACAGGAGACCAACGCATCTGCATAACCATTTACCGTGTGTATATTAATTAC
>JAFELO010001669.1:0-42534 GCA_017140195.1 Eumaeus atala
TGAACATATTTACACGGAAATTTAGCCCTAGGTTGAATACCATAAGGAACCCGTGTAAAAGCACTGCGAGACGGCAGTATATTTAAGTCTAGCATCGCCCCGAGATTTCACCTGGCCGCGTATCTTCAGTCCTATCAGTCATTGAGCCATGGTGTATGACCTACAGTTTTCCTGGATAAATGGACTATTCGAAAAAGAATTCACTTCGGGTCTACTGGCCCTGAAACTGGCGCGTTAAAAAATACAAGCAAACAAAAAAAAACTATTGAGATTCATACTACGAGCATAGATTTTTATTATCCACATACACAATATAGAATGTAATATAACAATATACCGCATTGCTTGAAGATAAAAGTCTTCAACCAATGCGTTCTCCCCGTGATGACCTACGGGGCTGAAACATGGCCTCTTAACATAGGACTGGTCCACAAGTTTGCGGTATCTCAACGGGCTGTTGAACGTGCTATGTTGGGTGTTTCTCTGTCCGACAGAACTAACGAAGTCATAAGGCAGAGGGCTAAAGTATCCGATATCACGCGAAGAGTAAGCACACTGGAGTGGCAATGGGCTAGTCACATACTCAGTAGAACAGATGGCAGATGGACCACTTAGGCTCTGGAGTGGAGGCCGCGTTTAGGAAAAAGTTCACCGGGTGGCAACACGATCTCCGTGCGGTAGCCAGTCCAGGATGGATACGAGTAGCAGGATATCGGTCATATTGGCGTTCATGAAAGAGGCCTAAGTCCGGCAGTGGACCGATAGGGGCTGATATCAATGATGATGATAATAAAATACGCAGATGATACCAAGGTCGGGGCAGGATACAAATCGCGAGCTTTGGTATTAGGTGCGTCGCATACCCGCTAACGCTAACTGCACTGTGCCAATACACATTAAAATGTTGAAATATAATAAAATATTTTGTTTGAATTTCAGACGCAGGTTGTTTATATAAAGACTAGTCTACTCATAGTAGAATTAGTGTTATAGTGCATAAGTTTCCTTTTGACGTATAGGGGGACAAACGAGCAATCGGAGCCTTTCAACGACTATCAACGCCCATGAATATCAGTATAATTATTCCGATGCGTTCCTCTGCCCTCCTTTTCACGACCCCTCCCTCAATGGGTCACTAGCTACTCACAAACCGCAAGAAACACGACACTGAAGATGTCATTTTACTGTGAGCGAGAGGTACCGCCCCAGTCATGCCGACCTAATTCCGTTGCATAGGAGCAAGTAGTTTTATGCATGGTGCATGATACTACCTCCTCCTATGCTGCATGGCACTACCACCTAGAAAACACTATTAGCCCAGCCTCTCCCGCTCTTCCGCTTTCAATTCTGGTTTGTCCAGAATCAATACATAATTGTGTCTTGTGTTTAAAGAAAGTTCTCTTTACAACAGAAATATTTTCACTGATTTTTTCGCGATGTATTTAATGTAAAGCTACTATAACGTTTGCTTTTTAAACAACAGCAACACATCTTTACGCCAGTTACCTAATAGGTAAAGTGGTAGGTACAGAAAATGGGCTAAAAAAAAGAAATAAATAAACCGAAAAAAGATAAAATCTTTCATAAAACTTTTTTTTTTTTTTGTAATTTAGTTACAGCTGTGTGGTTACGTTCCGGACACATCCCACTTAAAAGTTTAGGATATCTCATGACAAAAGTTACGTTCAAGAATTGTAGCGAATGTACTTAAATTGAAGATGTCTTTCATATTGATGTCACTTTTACGGATTTTATCGCGGTTTATTTAATTATTAATTTAGCCCGACGTTTCAGAGGCTTTACAGCAACCATGGTCACAGGTGGACAGTCTACCATGTCTTTCATGCAAAATAATGGTGCAATGTATCAAGAACGAGGCAAAAGAGCTTGTTTCGGAGCTGCCTACGGATTGATTTAAATTTGACTAGTGTTATTCTCGCTAGATATAGGAGACTTTATCTGAAATCACTTGGAACTTGTATGAATCGCACGCTGAAACGAAGATATATTGTGATTTGAACAAATTACATCAATGTCCTACGACTAATTAATATTTGTATAGACCAACAGGAATACGCGATCATGTATGATTTTAGTCTTCATCCTTTTAATTCAACACAAAGAAGTCAAGCAATAATTGAAATGTGTGCTGGGGCATATAAGGGAAAGGAAACTGAGAAGTGAACAGTGTTATAAACAACATTCATGGTCGAGGAGCTTGCCAGCGATGTATCCTCTACCCCCACCACGCGGCTGTGACGCTTTTTCGTTACACAAAAATAGTTCTCGCCTTGTCTACAAAGAAGTCTCACTTTAAGAGAGGTAGCCCTATACTTTTCAGCCGACTTGGGCAGGCACGACCTGGCAGACCTGACCTGGAAAGTGATAGCTGTGCGCTGTACGTAGGAAGGGACAGGAGAAGGTATAACTTTATTCAGTTGCTTATAGATCTTAAGTTCACGCAAATGTTACTCATTACAATAAAACTACTTTTACGGATTCCATCATGGTTTATTTAATTCTTTAACTAGCCCGACGTTTCAGAAGCTTTACAGCAACCATGGTTGAGTTTTATAGTAATGTTTACAGATGTTTGTAGTCATTAGAAGCTTCCGACAGCACGTTCGTTCTCATAAGGCTTATAACATAACAAATGGGAGTAAGGAATTCCCTGGTTGTATCAGTCTTTGCATTCAAAGCAATGGCTTTGTCTTGTGCAAATCGGATGTTTATGGGCTTAAGTTAGAGATCATATCACGTCATAGGCAATAAAAATATAGTCTGTAACAAAAATTTTAGCTCGGAAACATTTCGGCACAACTGGTTGCTGATGAGTGCCGTATTTTCACTAACCGAAGCCCATATTTGCTCGGAAAGTTCTGTACGTGGAGGTATCTAAGTACCGCGTGTGGGTTGTGACGACACGAGGGTTTATCGATCCAACTTGAAACATATTATAGCACGAACAACTTCGCACCGCGATGTGGCTTAATACACCTATATTAATTTAATAAAGATGAAGGGTTCTTTTTTGTATCTTTGTATGCGCTAATTTCTGTTATTATAATTCGGATTAAAAAAATGTTTCAATCTAAAGCTACATTGATGAGGAGGGTATATCATGGCGCTACGACTACGTGGACTGGAATTTCGCGGGTACTCTCGAGGGGCGTTGTTAGTTAAATATAAATTGTATTTGTGGACATTATGATGTAACTTCTTTAACATTGTAATTATAATGTCGTCCTAGCCGAATTTCAGCCACAGCGGCCATCTCTATAGAGACTGGTCAGCCGCGCAGGACATACTATATTGCACAAATGTATGCGCAGGCACAGGTTCCATCCCTATTCCCCCATTCTCTTATTCCAGTGGGGCGGCAGTACGTCATGACCAGTACGAAATCAGGCGCACGCTTAACGTGCTCACCGAGGCACGGTGGTGTACCACCAGCTACCGGACTCCGGGCTGTTATTAGAAAGTGAATAATCCAATAACGCTTTGGTCTGACCCGGGACATGAACCCAGGACGTCGCGAAACTGGCTGAACACTCTTGCCACTGGACCACGAATATTGATTTATCTACAACATAAATGTCTTAGATTACTAAATCTTTGCTATAACCAATTAATTGGAATCTGTCACGTTCCTACGTTGTTTTAGTAATAATGGTAATAATGTTAATTTATTTGCGAAAAGAACACTGCACTAAAAGAGAACAATCAATACAAGGAAGGAACAATTAAGGTGTTACAGAGACATATAAAAAAACAGCAAGTACATAAATGCGAAAAGAAAATAAATAAATAAATAGAATACTGTTCAGGTGGCAGCGCATTTCACAAAAAGGTGAAACCTCAGTTAAAGTCAGGACTGATTTTCAGGTCCACCATCTTCAGAATTTCTCCCGTCTTGGCGGCATGGAGGGGTAAAATTACAGCAGACAAATTAAGAATTAAAAAATTTAAACATTCAAATTTGTCTGATTATGTGCTAATATGTTTATTATAATATTTTCATACACTTACGTAAACCTCAAACTTTTCCTATACAAAATATACGTATTTAGCTATGACAATACATACAGAATATATTACCTGTACTATATTATATAATATTATACCATTAAACACAAAGATTAAATATATACTGTCTACTCAAAATATGTTAATTTAGCAACTGCATCATGATTTATTTACTCAGAAAAAGAATGAGAATCAGAGTCGCTTCTGACGATGAAGTAAGTGGGTTTTATAGTGGAGCTTCAATGATTTCTTTGTGATATGATCACGTAGTGAAGGGGAGAGGTTATTCCAATACTTAGATACTGCGTATTTAAAGCTTCCTCTAAAAGCAGCTGTGTGGTGAATTTGTGTATATAATGCGTAATGAGTAGATCTTGTATGGTGTGTCGTGTTAATATCTCTTGGTCGGTCCAGTTTATTAAATAAGTAGACAGGTACTTTATGTTTAATAATAGCAAATAGCATTGACGTGAAACGCAAACGCCTGCGGTTCTCCATTTTCAATACCGATGCCCTACTTAAGAAAGGAGTAACGTGATCTCGCCTGGGGATGTAGTAACAATACCGGGCACAAGCGGTTTGGACTCATATACATTTTCTTGTCCTTTCTAGTAGCCGTGGTCCTGTCACAGTATCGACATAATTATACTGAGAAAGAACAGGAGCCGCGCATAGTCTGACGCAAAGTTCTTCACTCAGGGAGTTTCTTATACGGTACAAGACTTTCAGGCAGTAAAGAAAGCAGTTGCGTATTATTTTCGAATCATGTTTTTCGAAGCGTAAGTTTTCATCCCTCACCAGTCCTAGGTTCTGAGCTTCTGACACTCCATCGATCCAGTGATCATTAGTAATTATCAACGGGTTCTCGTTTTAACAATTTGGACTAACTTGGGGGTACCAAATATAATTTTGTACTCTTCATTTTCGGATGTCTGTATGGGGCTACGTTCACGAACGGAGCAGTAGGATTCCCTGGAAACTCACAAACCGTAGCGGCACGTGTAGCGGCTTCAAGTGGGCGTAAGTGTTTTTGTCCCATTTTTGCGAGACCTTGTGAATTATTAGGACCAGGCTTTTTTAATTAAATCTATTTTTAGGGACTCCATATTGAGATCTTACCCAAATGAAAAGATAACGTGTTGATAATGACAGTCTTTCGATGTCGAAGCCCTTTAAATAAGTTAGGGTACTTCTGATCCGCTTATCCCAATTATAATAATTAAAACCGAATAACATATATTTTTTCTACATTCTGAATATGCGAATGCAGAATTAGTAAATATCATGTTGCATTACATGAATTGGGTCGGCATGAAAGGGGAGGTTGACGTGACACCGCTGTGATTTTTGCGGTGAGTGGCTGGTGGTGAGGGAGGAGCAAAGGAGGGCAATGCATCTGCACGACAATAGTGCTGATATCTATGGACACCAATGATAAACGAAGGGACCCAATTGCACTTTTGCCCGCCGACTATAATAAAATGAATATGGCAGCTCTATTATTTTGACAATACTCTGAGAGCTAAGTAATCAGCCAAGGATACCATAAAAAATATTTTCCAATACATGAATCAGTCTTCAAAACTAGGATTCGATATTTATCCTCGTAATACGGCTATAAAGGGTACTAAAAACTTTTTCCATTTCCACTTCGGTGGGAGCCGACATATAGAACACATGGTGTGATCCATATGACTGGCTCCGCTAACTGTCTGAAACAGACCCGAGCTGCCTTCTGTTGGGAATTAGTTTGCGTTTAACTCATTCATGATTTGCGTTGTTAATTTATATTATGTTTAACGCATGTGGACGCCTTGCGTTGTTAGATAATCTGTTTAACGTTTAACGCATTCATGATTTGCGTTGTTAAGTTATAATTTATATTGTGTTTAACACATGTGAATGCTTTGCGTTGTTACATACACTGTTTAACGATAACTTCATTCATAATTTGCGTTGTTAACGTATATTGTGTTTAACGCATGTGAATGCTTTACGTTGTTACATACTCTGTTTAACGATTAGTACGTTCATGGTTTTGTTGTTAACTTATATTGTGTTTAACGCATGTAAATGCCTTACATTGTTACATACTCTGTTTAACGATTAATGCATTTATAATTTGCCATGATAATTTATATTGTGTTTAACGCATCTAAATGCTTTTCGTTGTTACATACACTGTTTAACGAGCAACGTGTTCACAATTAACGTTGTTAATTCACAGTATGTTTGACGTACATATATAATTTTAATATTATGTATACAGAAATAGGTGAATATGTGGGTTACTTTATAAGGTTCTAGTAGATTTGTCGTACATAAAACGTACCCAAAGCAGTCATATATTTCTTCGGGATTAAAAAAAATATAATCTTTAAATGAAAGTAGTTTTTGAGAAAAATATATAAAAATTATACATATAATCTTTTAATATTTTTTAATAGTGGGGGTAGTTATCCGATGCTAGTAGAGGGGCCGAAAATCTACAGAATGAAGCTGCACACAGCTTTTCACAAAACAAATGGATACTGGCAAATTTGACACAGATGTTTTTGGTCTGTTGGTTAATCACACATTCCAATTTAAGTTTCACTATTATCACCTTGATGTTCCAAGATCATTCTAGAACCAACTGCATCCCTTAGTATTCTCGTACCGATTAAACCTGGACTTCTTCATGAAGAATGGAAGAGCCCAAACCTATTTCGGAGTTCGCCAACAGATAACCATATGTTCAGGACATATGGGTTCTGTGGACATCTGGGTGGCGAAGTTTACCTATCACCTACTCGCTTGCCTTATCCTAAATAAAGCAGACATGAAATATAATCAGATGCAACTTAAGAAAAGAATACAATACAAAATGAAAAAAATAAAATAACTGGGACTGATGCTGGTCAAATCGCGCGACAGTGCTAGTAACAACTTACATGAGAAAATATTGAAGATACCAATTCAATTTGAGCACACGAGAAAGTCGAGATATATTTAGCGGGAATGGCTGGAAGCAATTTAATTTTCACGCAGAATTTGATAAGGGCCTGTCATGAACTATTTCCCGTGTTAGTGGCCGGTGGCTGTTTAGCTTCGTGTTATGTCCAGAACGCCTATTGGCGTCAAAAGCTATTGATTCATAAGTTAGCATTCTACATTTTCACACATTTTTAATAGAATAGTGGGGCGAACGAGCATTTAGAGCCTTTAAACACCCATAGACATCCGTATTGTTGTTGGAAAGAGAATACGTTGCTAACATTTTCTCCTCCCCTCTAATGTTCCATCCACTACGTCAACTCACACACTAATCGAAATACGATAGCATATCTGTCACTTTACGGCAGTGTTACGATAGCGAAAGGAATTTCTCCGGTCGTGCCATCTTGGACCGGAATGTAATATGGAACTGACTCCCAGTAAAACTATCTCTATTTTATATATAGTATAATTTTCTCAACTTTGAACCTAACACTTCTTCACGACGGTTTATTTCATTATTGTATGCTGACCCGTATTCTAAGGCCTCTATCTTAAGGGAAACGAACTAAGTCTGCTCCGCAAACTAAGTATATTAGCTCGTGTCAACTCCTAGAGGTCAAACTTAATAACAGTCTGGCGGAATGACTCACAAATTACGGTGAACACGCACTATTACCTAACATATTAGATAAGTACAGAAATATACAACCTGAGATATTCTCTGCGTAATTTCGTTTTCGGCAGTGTCATGGTGCATTGTCGTATCCGGTGTGCACCACGGGGGACCTCTCATTCACATGATACTATTGCAAAATGTGAAAAAGAAAACGTGGCAACTATACTATGTTTGACATCATAGTTTTTTCGCTCTGTGTGTAAGTCTCTAGTTGTAGCACAAGGTGGGCAACACGTGTGTATATGCTCTGAGCAGGTGTATATAAGCGTCGCTAGTCATTATCAGACTCTGGACATCATCATCATCAGCCGGACGACCAACCTCCCCATAGAAGGCTCAAGGCACGTACGCGAGCCAGTTGCATCCAGCAACTACCAGCCACCTTAGCCATGTCCTAGAAAAACTGCCATATAAATGTAAATCTTAAACTTTAAACGCACAATTCTTGTATTTTTTTCGGACCTGAATTTATGTTGTAGAAGTGAAGAGAAACCCAATACAGCTTCATCGGACTGCTATTAGTGCCTGTCTGAAGGCTCCGATTTTTCGTTTGCCTCCCATACTATAAAAAAAGGAAAATATAGTGTTCCTAATCAGCACTGGACAAAATTGCTAAATGATGCGATCGAAGCTCACCGGACTACCATTTTATATTAAGTATAGTAACATTAACGGATTCGAGAAGTAGACAAAAACAACGAGTGCCTCTATAATAGGAATTGTTAACATAAAACTCAACGGCCGTGAGACCAAGAACAATTCACCGAAGTTTTGTTACCATTTTCCTTTTAACGAACGTCACAACTTCACCGCTGCTTGCGACAAGCATAAGCAACTGCTCGGTACTATCTAGAGGCGTATAACTTATATGGCCCTAGCTCTCTACAATGTAGCAATGACACAAAATAGCCTCGCAATATAGATACACTAGCAGAGCCCTGCGGCTTCACATAACTGTGCTCCTATTGGTCGTAGCGCAGTGGTATGTAGCAGTATACCTTGATAAATAGACTTTCTAACAGTTAAAGGTTTTTTTTCAAATCGCATCATATACCCTGAGAATAGTGTTCGAGTGAAGGCTCGAATAAATTCTTCAATCTTTTAATATTAGCGGCCCGTCACGGACCTGCACGGATGTTACTCAAAATATGGCGAGAATTCATATATTTACAAAAACACCCATAACAACAAATTCAATTTATGACAGAACATTGTCTGTCGCGACGGACTCTCAATAGTTTCTGCAGATTGATAAGGATTTACTTTGATATTTTTTCACACCTTTGTTACATTATCGAATTTTTCACTATCATCTACATCGTGTAGTATATATCATATAGCTTATGTTCATCACAGATAATGTAGCTTTCTAATAGTAAAATATTTTTTAATTCGGTTCAGTGGTTACAGAGCCTATTCTATGCAAATAGACAAACAATCGAATCTTTCCCTCTTAAAATATCATATAGACTCCGCCCGCAGATTACCCGCATTTCTCTGCTCCTATTAGTTTTAGCATCATAGTATAGACCACATAACCCTCCTCATAATGGAAACTATCAGACATCAGAATATTTTTTTCATATACGATCCAAGGATAAGCACGTCATCAGATTTATTATATTGCTATAGATTACGTATGGAATTGCCTATGTTGATACACGTACAACATAACCCCCCCTTCTGCCAATCAGGCAAAATATACAAAGGCTCAACATGATACATAATATATTTTCCCCCAGGGAATGACTATAACACAGAAAGGGCGTACTTGTCAATATTCCGAAAAAATGTATACATCAAACATAATCCGCTATGGATTCGAACCCGGGACATGATTAACATTGTTAACAATGTATATTTTAATAATATTTACGCGCTTACGGCTCAAGAGGATGTGTGTACTTTAGAATTAAAAAAAGAGTTTTTGTGGGCCTCTGAAACGTGTCTTTTTTGAATAATGCGCAAACAAATATGCATCTTGCCTCATGTATTTTATCATATAATGAGGCAAACGTGGTCGTTAAGTTATTGTAATGTTTTGATAACCGCGGACGTCTACAGACATCCATACAACAGTTACGCACATGTGTTGGACTATTTCCGGTCTCCCTTCTAATGGGTAAATTCCTACTCGCAATCCATTGTTGCGTAGCCGTCACTTTACGGCGCTAGCGTGTGTGTGCGAGGTCTCACCGGTCGCGCCGGCCCCATTAGGCTGCAATGCAGCATGACGGACGCCTAGCTAATTAATGTTCTCTTCATATTTTTTTTCTTATTAGTATTTTAGTAATGATAATCATAATATACGTTTTAAAATCATCGTGATAAAGCGCTCTTAAAACGATATAATTTGATTCCCATATTGTAATAACAATAAGGAAAAAATATTTCGCTATTACAATGTGTCACGCAGACGCCATGTTCGATGTTTTTAACGTCATCCATGTAAGTACACTTGGGTTGCTAAAACAAATCTGACGTTGTTTCAGTTATGTAATTCCGTTTAGCGGTTCTAGAGATTCTTGATTACCTCATATGGTAATCAAGAATATTACAAACATAGAAAGTACGCGCGATAAATATAACCCTTCCTTTGCAGTAGGTTACAGTGCATCATGGATTTCTCATCGTCGTGGGATATATTGTGCGGTGAAATTCTAGATTAATGCGAAGGTTTACGTTGATCACAGGAATTTTTTTATTTTTTATTCTCCGGAGCTTATTGAATATGGAGCCAGTATAATGTAAGCGATTAGAAACTTTTTGTTCTTTGTTATATAAGGGGGCATACGAGTAATCGAAACTTACTTAATTACTGCCGGCGCAAATAGATTTCCGCATAATTGTAATACAAACATGTTGTCATCTTTCCCTCCTCTCAAACTAGTCACAAGTAACACACAAACCACACGAAATGCAACAGGGGAGCGGTCGCTTTAAGGCAATACTATATGCTGACTAAAATTAGATTTAAATTTCATTTTACATCAGCCATTGTTAAAATGCTGAGCAGTTTTCCAATTGAAAATCAACTATATTCATCTTGTTTTCCAACCGAGAAATCACGACTGACGACGGCCATTATTATCTGCATAATTGCCGTTGCCCCTTTTTTCTTCTACCCTCGAACGGGCCACCGTCTACTGGTAACACGCACACACGTGACGGCACACCCGTCACTTTACAGCGGTATTATGTGACCGAGATTTACTTACCCGCTGGTGTCGGCCCAATTCAGCTGCGATGGAGCATGGACACTATCTGTTACAATTATTTTTCTTTCATCGATACCATGCTGCATTGCAGCAGAATTTGGCCGTCACTCTCGCTTACATGATACCGCGGCGAAGTAACAGCGTTTCCTGCTTTTCGTGAATTTCCTATGATCCACTGGAGGAAGGAAGAGGGGCGACACATTTTCATAACAATTATGAGATTATCTTCGGACGATGGCAGTTACCAAAACGAGTCGTTTGGCTTCTGTATTATACAAAATAAAACGAGCACCGCGATCAGGTCATGGTCCATGATGGGATGTATCGAGAACCGGTCAGCTCAGTTGGCAACGAGGTAGAGAAACTCTGCAACTATATCCAGTGGTCGTAGCTTATAAATCCGAATGAATTATGACTCTTTCACGTACATTGTTGGTCCTTCGAGCCGGATCAAAAATATCTGTATTGTACGTATTTCATAACAGGCGAACTGTGTGTCCTACTATTTTGAGTAATCATGGGAAATAACCGAACTCAACGGGATGTTTCTTCATCGAAGTTATATGTTATACAAAAATACACTAACAGTAATATCAAACTTATTAGTAAAACGTTAGTGAATAAATTAGATTACGCTAGAATCTGAATTAATGACTAAAGTGTACTTTTTTCATTATGTGTTAAAAATATATCTTCTACTTATTATTTAACTATACTTACATATAAAGTAACGAAGCGCTGACGAACATTTTCATATCTGCAAAGAATAAGTCTTTATTATTATTATTATTATTATTATTTTTATAGAATAGTTAGGCAAACGAGCGATCGGAGCCCTTTTACGACTACCCACGCCCATGAACATCCACACAATTGCTATGGCGATGCGTTGTCCTACTTCGCCTCTCCACTAATGGGCCACCATCTACATTAAAAGCGGCACCGAACGCGATGCTCAAGACGTCACTTTATGGCGTTATGTGAGTGATTATGGTATTATGTGAGCGAGAGGTACCTCCCCGGTCGTGCCAGCCCTATTCCGTTGCACAGGAGGATGTAGTGTCATGCACCACGCATGGCACTACCTACTCTTAAAACTTTATTTTTTCAACCATTCAACGGAAAGTTTATTATAGTTTAAGGAGTCAACGAAAAACTTTTTGTAATGTAAGTTGACATAGCTGAGTATGTACACGCTTTGAACGCACGCTTAAAATATCCCTCCATATTCTGATACAGTGGCACAAAATTTTATCCACTTGTCTCCATGTAACTTCCACGGACCTAAAAACTAGTTTCCGTTAATGTAACAAGAACGAACAATTAATTATCCGGCCCAGTGGCGTGAATACGAGCCTAACTACACGAGGCCATCAACCGCACCATTTGAATTTATCATAACATGTTTGTTTCAATGCATCTAACACCACGAGAATACACCGGACTTCTTTATATATTTATGACACAATTTTTATGATACCAGTATCGGTTTATTATATAGTAGTGGTTTCACCAGGATGAAATATATTTAAATGAATACGTTACTTTTTCAAATTGTATAGCAATTTTTATATTAATTCAGATTGTGACCTGAGCTGAATTCGAACTAAGTCTTCAGTAGTTTATGCGTAAAAGAATAAACATGCTTGGTTCTTATTGGAACGAGAATGGCTGATGTTGAACGTTAAGTACTTAACGACCAATAGTAGTGGAGTGATTATTTTTAAAACATAATTTCCCTGAGAAACCTTTGATAATGTAAATATGTAAGAAAAATAATATTGCTCAAATGTTCACCATACTTTCGGCGCTAACATCTTTATGTATCATAGTCGCTCCTCTGACTCACCAAAATACCATCTTACGTTATTGTTCAGCTCATGAATCGTATTCGGCCTGTTTCTTGACATAACCCCATAAAATTGGGCTAATCGTATTAGGTCTCATGACAGTGGTGGGAAAATGACCTCGCTGTTAAAAATCGATTAAAATGATTAGTAGGTTCAAGTCAAATTTTTTTAATGTATTATGATCGTAGAAATATTCAGTTTTTAAGTTCCACTGAGCAAGTTTGAGACAGGATCCTAAGACATGGTCCCAGCGCACACTCGCGGCGTGCCCGAGATGGGCGGCGCTGCGTCACGATCTGACATCAGTTGTCGGAGGGAACTTGTCAAAGTCGAGTATTATCGTCGCGATGCTCGGCAGTGATGAGTCCTACCAGGCGAGCGGGTGAGAGAGGAGGCTGCCGACGCGCCCGCCCCCCCCCCTCGAAGACGAATGGGGGTACAAAGGAGGCGCTATCTGCAGCGCCTTCAGTAGTGTAACACAGGATGCTCCGTGCCAGCCCGGGATGGGAACACGGTCCACTTCACAAAGACACGGCCTCGTGAGAACTGTCATAGCGTTGCCGGACAGTCCCCGAGGAGGTGAAATCTGGCCTTTTCGCCGAGGTCAGCCTGTCGCTGGCAAAGAACCCTCCACTAATAGCGGCTGAAGGCTCCCGTAGGTGCTTAGTTGGTATTGCTATCCAATGGCCGAGTCCAACATAGGTTTGGGGGTGTACCAGGGCTACGAGGTATCATGCGTAGATGTATTGTACTTTCTCAACGAGGAAAAAAAAAGGACTCCAAGACCTTCCCACCTGAACCAGGCGAAGCCAATTGAACAGAGGTGGATCTTCGCTCCCCTATTATAAAAAGAGGGGGCTAAAGATCAGGAGAAGAAGCACTCTCGGTACCCCCTGATAAGAAGAGGAGATCAAATAGCAACAGGAGCAGGCGCGTTTGCGCACGGGACAAGTGGCGAGGATGGGAACCTCATTCCACTGCACTGTCCCAAAGTCGGTGGTGTTGTCCTGTGGTGCGGGGCAAGCCCATCTGTGGAGGTGGAGCCAGTCCCTTAGAGAGTTGACTAGCCGTTGAGGTGCCCTGGTGACTTGCTGTTCCGGGGCACCTCACCAAGGGCAGCACTGATGGCACTCGCGATGGTTTTCGTGGATATTTGGCACTACCGTATGACGCGAGTCCCACACACCACTGGACCCCATCCAGGTCCAGTGAAGACACGTAAATGCGTTTCCCCGCGTCAACAAAAACAATGACCCCAAGACCTCCGCACCATAGCTCAAGCCTTGTCGTGGCGGTGGGACTCAGTAGCCTGGGGTGCACTCAGGCGGAGCCAAATCTTATAAGAAAAGGGGAAGGGGAAAGAGCAATACAAGGAAACGCATTTGCGCACGGGGCAATGGGATAAGATCGGAACCACACCCCATTACACAGTCCCAACGTTGGTGGTTTGTCCTCTGGTCCCATAGGGGACTGACTAGCCGTCAAGGTGCCTCGAAGCTTTGCAGTTTTGGAGCACCACACCAATGGTGTTCGCGGTGGTTTTTGTCGGTACTCGGCACCACAATGTGCCGCGAACCGCACACACCACTGGCCCCCACGCAGGGCAGGTGAAATCCGTTTCCCCGCGTTCAAAGGGAAAAAGGGATCCCAAGACCTCGAATCGTCATTACAAAAATCCCATCTCACACCTTCGCGTACTTAGGTAATATTTTCAGCTGTTACGCTGTTACGAGGTCGGTACAGGGTGTGAGATTATGATGTGAGATTATTACGTAATCTCACACCATTGTGCCGACCTCGTTTGGTCAAATATTGACACAACTTTCCCAATTGTCCATGTTTTTTAGACGGTTATGGGGTCCAAACTTATTGCATACTGCCAACTGTTGTTATCACAAAAATATTTATATAGCAAACAAAAATTATTATAACACCCAGTTTTCGTAATACACTAAAACATTTTATACGCGTTAATGCTTGCATAATTAAATTATCAAATACTTAATTTACTGAATATGAATACAGAATACAGAAGGAAAAAACATTTTACGGATAAAGTTGTGCCGGTTCCAACATCGGCTGTTCCTCTTGGAACATCCTATATTAGTAGTGCTATGTTTGTTTTACTAATACTAGCAGACCACAAGTAAATAAATTATCATAATAAATATTATGTTTGTTTCAATGTGGTTTCTTTTGATACTATCATTATTTTGTTAGGTTTGTTATTGTATCAGTATCAACCGAATCATTTTATAATATTATGGTTTGATTTAATGCTTATTTCACAAGAATCAACCAAATCATTGTAAAACAATAAGCTCATTTGCGTATAAATGAGCTTATTGTTTTACATGAAATGTTAAATGATGAAAAGTAAAGAAATTTTATATTATCATAATATTGTCTGTTTATATCAGTATGGAACTGTTACTTTACCCGCCTATCACATTGATAATACGAGCATGTATGTAGTGACTACCGCCACCCATAGACATTTGCAAGACTAAGCGGTTTGCAGACGCGTTGCCGGCCTTACTGGAATATAAAGAAAGAAACAAAGAAGAACGAAGGAAAGAAAAGACGTTTAATTTATCACAAACAAGAGACATACACGAATATTCCACATACAAATATAATAAAAATATAAAGTAAAATTGGCCCTAATATAAAAGTGTGCATCTCAGATGTGCCAAATTGGTTTAGTTCAGCACAAGTCAGGTGAACATGATAAACCAGGCACCTGACACCGGTTTTCAACCAAACCATCCACCGGGTGCGTCACAGCTGCAAAGCGTCAAAAAACACATATCATAAAAAAAGAAAAGATAATGTACGTACTGTTTCACATGACCAATAATAAAAAAGCAATGAAGGGCAAAAATGTTACTAAACAGTTAAAAGTAATAAAAGTATATAGCTAACACAGAACAATTGGAACGAATAAATTTACAAAGGTACACATAATATTCTAATACACATATATACATACATACATATATAGGTATGCTGTTTTCTTGTCTACCTCAAAGTCGTATCGGTTTGGAAGTACCGAGGGAGATAGCTGGTCCCACTTTGCTGACACAAGGTGGTGGTGGACGGCGTTGAGATTAGAGAGCAACCCCCTGATGTTGCAAAAATCAACAGTTTGACAAGCAGGAGGCTCCTTCGGCTTTATCTTTCGTTTTCCCCCTGTGGGGCAGCCTAGACATTCAGGCTCAGGTTCAGAATCAGAACATGGAGGAATCCTTCAGTTTCTACTTTGCTGGTAAATAGGACTGTCACGAGACGGGGGGCGGCGGCCTACCAGAACTCTCACAAATCAGTCGAAAATGGGTGTTGACAGAGTCAACGTAATTTCACGTCGAATTCAAGCATTAAACCTGTTACAGAATTATTCCTGTCACACTTACAACGTTTATTTTTATACACTTTTAAAACTATCTCTACAGATGTATATGTAACTGTGCATATGTCTCCGATGTATCGTCTAATTCGCTATCGCAGTTTATTTGACTGAAGGGAACAAAACGGTAACAGTCTCCATCTTAGTGGCTGTCGCAGTGATTAACGCTAATATTCATTAAACAGGTACTTTTGAAAACAGATTGAAAGTGTTAGCTTTATTCGGTTTCCACGAATACATCCAATCTGCAAAGATCTAAGAAATAAAAAATCCTTATATATATATAGATTTAGTCAATCGTCCATAAATTGAAAAAATAATTATAAACTTAAATGGAAATTCAATATATACCACGAATGGATAACTTTATTCTAATTTGAAATTAGAACAAACAATGTTATGTATAAAAAAGAAAAGTTCAGCCTTGTTACATTTAGTGTTCACCATTAATTCATAAAGGAGAAATTCTTTTCTATCTCATTCTAGAAGTCTTAATGTCGTTTGAATTTTGTACACTTAGAGGTAGGTCAAATGAAGATCGAACGCGAAAACAGATTGTTAAATATCTTCTGCTGATTTGCGTATACGAGAACCAGGGTACCTGGGGTGATCTATTAACAAAGATCCTATACCAAGTACCAGAGTTCTTTGAAATCTGTTGGAAATATTTCTCCCATTCCCCATAAAACCTTTTTTCAATAGATGCTACGAAATCATTAACAAAAGTTTATGCTAATCAAGGTACTAATAGGATTATGCTGCACCTGCCAAAACATCAACCCCATCATCATTGCCAACAATACAAACCTGTGGTTGTACCCATTGCAGTCAAACATTAACCTCGTTACGTATTAATTCGTAAATACATTGATAATGCGGAAAGCCTCAAGTCCTAGCCCATTTTCCTTTAGCACATGAAATCTGGTGATGCAAGCCACTTTTAAAGTCATAAGCCAGTACTTCAGGAATGCTTATTTGTTCTATGCTCACAATCGGAAGGTTATCATTATCTATATGACATTAAGGTTTTACTTTAGACACAGAATCATAAAATTGGCATCCCCCAAAACCTAAAAATTTTGAACCGTCTGTATAAATGTGGACGTAGTTACTATATTTAGCAGCAATAAATTTTTCGCTAGCTATTTTAAGTTCTTGTGACGTCATTTTGTTTTTCTTAATGTTATAGTAGGAATTTAGATAAAACATATGTCTTCAATTGGTATCTCAAAAAAATCATGTTTTGTAATTTTAATATCTTCAAGGTTACACCATTAAATAAATGTGTAATCGTGTTTTGACCAGATTGAATTAAATGACAAATTTGGTAATATTTTGAAATAAATAAACATTACATCGCGAAAATGCTTTCCAAAAAAATTACCAGACAGACAGACAGATATCGCCTCCAATTTTTTAAGGGAGGTACACAACTCATTTTCTAAAATATAAGTAGGAGTACATTCAATAAAACTAACACATAGTCTTATCGATTTGTTTTGGATATGTTCCAGTTTTTGAGGGTGTTTGGACTTTGGCATTAACAAGAACTGTAAAACCGTAATCCAATCTGCTTCTTATAAGGCTTACGTATAATTTTCATAAATGTAAAAATGGACACCCTTTTATAAAGACTAACACAACATAATACATTAATGTGCTTGGAACACTTGATGTGTCTCATTAATATGTTTTATTACCAGCATCATCATTATCAGCCCTTACCGGTCCACTGCTGGACATAGGCCTCTTTCAATGAACGCCCAGATGGCGAACCTCCTGCTACTCGCATCCATCCCAGACCAACTACTGCACGGAGATTGTCTTTAATCTTTTAATCTGTCATCGAACCACACACCCAAAATTATCAGGAATTTTAGAACTTTTAAAGTGACTTCGCCTAAGTTTATATTTACATGAGGAATACGATACTTCCGGGTAAAGTCACGCAACTTAGTTCTGCTTAAAGCTGAAAATAAACCATTTTCATATAATTTTTTTTTTTAAATATACCAAAGTATCCTTAATTAGGAAAATACATACCTTAACATCCTTTTTAATAGAATAAAATACAAAATCATCTCCATACTGCATAATTTACAAATCAAATAAAATAAGGGACATATAGAGATCATCTGAGCCAAACCATCAGGACAGGTTCTACGAATTTGTTTACCATTCACCAACTCAAAACTAATTATCCCGTGTTGAAGGAACTACCTGACACATTCACAAATATATCCACAACGTATCCAACAAGATGCTCAGTAAGTACCTCAACACACATACCGCTATAAGCGTCCATAACATTTCTAAAAGCACGTAAGAGATACTGTTTTTGAATAAAACTTAGTTTTACATCAATAGGCAAACGAGATAAACCATCGGCACACGATCGTCATCGAAAAAAACCTGCCATTTAGTCTAGAATTATTTAATCGTTTCAAGGAAATATTCTTATCATTTTGTAATTATTTGATTATAAATTTTGCAAAATCATTTTATTAGCTCGATGCCCAATTTCAGAACCAACGTCAGAACGTATAGCTATATCAATGACCTTAATTTGCCGCCACTGATACGGAATAATTGACGTGGTGTAGATTAAATTATAAATATTTAATAAAATTTTCCTTGCATTTACTAGCAGACGAAATCATGGCATCAACTATACCATCACGTCCTATGGAAGAGATGTATCTTTCAGCTTAATAACAGAAATTAGTTCAGCCGAAATAGCATAGACTTCTATCTGAATTTCACTACATTCAGATTCACTTTCAGAAAGATCGTCCCTATTCCAAAAATCCATAGAGGCATGAATATTTCTAGACTATTCAGTCGTTAATTGCTGTGGTCTTTTAAAAGAAACAAGTGGGAAAGGGTAAGGTACCATTTTGATTAATTCACAATTATCATTAATATTAGGGTTAGTAGTGAAGTTTAAACTATCTGGATATTTGTTGAGTACAGGGCCTTCTTTTTTTACATAAGAAACAAGTTATCATATCAGTAGAGGTATATATCCAACATATACTGTCATCATATTCAACTTGTAGACGTTTAGGCAATTTTTTATATATATTCCGAAAATATATAGATCTGTCGCCGGAAATTAAAAATATAACTAAAACCAGGTTCACTCATGCCAGCCCTAATGAAAATTACTGGCGAAACCAATTCTATACATAATTCCGCTGTCTATTACCTGTGCTAATGACCAATATAGATCTGCTTAGTTCGTGATACAGATGTATTGCCCCCCGCCTATTTAACGGGCCACCAGAAACGCACAAACCGCACGGAAAACGAAACGGTAGGCATCTCCCCGGACTTGCTGGCCCAATTCCGTCTCACAAAATTATTAGCTTTGATATACAAAGCACAATAAATAACATAGTTTTAATTAACCCAACTTGATACCCGATGCCCGGGATCTTCGGGTACACTGAGGGGCGTCTTTCTCTATCCCACCAACCAGCGGTTAATCCCAAAACATTTATCCCAGTAGGCATTTGCATATTAAATTGTTTATGCTAATATCGAATTATTAGTGTCCTGATACTCTATACATTAATTGTATTATGTTAATTATTTCTGTCAGACAGCCGCCATAATTATTAACGATGTCCAGGTTGTCGTGGTGTTTTGTACGCGTATTGGATGCCACGACGTAACTGGTTCAATATTTATATTAATTTTAGGAATAGGTAGTGCCATGCTGCATATTAGGAGGTAGCGTCATGCTTGGTCCATGGACACAGTATCCTCCTATGGAACGGAATTGAGCCGGCACGACCGGGGGGAGTCCTTTCGCTCACATAATTTATGGCGGGACATCATCAGTGTCGCGTTTCATGCGGTCTGGGAGTAGCCGGTGGCTCGATGGGTGGTGGGGGCAACGCATCGGCATAGCAATTATATGGATGTTCATGGCCGTCGGTAGTCGTAAACAGGCTCCGATTTCTTATTTGCCCCCTATTCAAAAAAAAAAATTGTAATGTAGAATTCTAATGGTATTTTTTTTTTAGATTCAATTCAATAGTTTCGGAGCTCATTCAATCCAAACAAACAATCAAATGTTTCGTCTTTACAATATTAGTATATGATAATTTCTATAAACAAACTTCCATTATCGGCTATTGTAAACCCACTAAGACAGTGGCCGTCTTTATAAATAAGTGACACGCCTAAGTGACATAACATATATCAACGCACAGCCGAAATCGTTGTACCCACCGACCTGAAATCTGGTTCATGGTGTAAATGAGCACTAGGAATCTACTTTTACAAATCCTACCCTTATGGGAGTCTACCCTTATGGGAGTCTACCCTTATGGGAGTCTACCCTTATGGGAGTCTACCCTTATGGGAGTCTACCCTTATGGGAGTCTACCCTTATGGGAGTCTACTCTTATGGGAGTCTACCCTTATGGGAGTCTACCCTTATGGGAGTCTACCCTTATGGGAGTCTACCCTTATGGGAGTCTACCCTTATGGGAGTCTACCCTTATGGGAGTGAAATGTGGGGATGGAGTACACGGGTGAAACCGCGTGAGGGTGCTAGTCAGTAATAGCAAAAAAAAAGTGACATTTTGCCTCGGGCATACAAATACCATAAAATCGACATAAATTATGACCAAATGGGCAACAATTAAAGAAAGAGTTATGGGAGTCGGAATTTCGCCCAGGGCGGGCTAAGACCTCATTACTTGAAGCTCTTAAGGCTTTGTGTAATTTCTCGATATGACAAGGGTTCGCTCTGTCACATACATTCTTAGTGAGTTTTCGATAAATTCATCATCATGAACTTTATCAGTGTACTCCTTTTATGCTGGGACAAACATCCTTTAGCTTTGTTTGGAATGCATAAACAGCGTACGTTTAGAGGGAAGAGATGCAATGTTTCTTTCCATCCGTTGGGCTGGGTTTGTTATCCAGACGTCCATAAGTTGTACAACCGAGACATGTCAATATGTTCAATTAAGGAGTGTAACATTTTTGCGAGAACTATCTGCAGTTAGAAAGAAACCTTGCAGTATACGGAGGCTCTTAGAGTGTTTGAGTCGTAATATTACTTTAGTGGTTACCACTATATTGTTGAGGCACGTTCAGCCAAAGACGTAAGCTCCCAGGTTCGAATCCTGAGGGCTATTTAACAGTGCTATTAGGTTTTTTAAATTCTAATAACTGTCAGCAGGAAGTGGGCCTCGGAGAGAACGTTAAGCCGTCGGTCCTGCGCCTGATTTCTCTCCGTTCGTGTGGATTACCGCCCCATCGGAATAGTACAATGAGTTAAGAGAGAGTACATCTGTTTATGCGCACTCACCTGTGCACTATAACATGTCTCGCACAGATGGCTGTCCTCAATAAAGATGGTCGCTGTGGCCGAAATTCGGCTAGGATGACATTATTGTTACTTATTCTATTGCACTCAATTCTATGTTACTAGTCCGAATAGTTTATCAAACGCTATGTTATTTAACTAAATTGCCTGTCATCAAACTGCTGGTTCCACACGTTTTACGCACCAATTTAATTATTCAATGTGTAATTTCATGAATAATTCAGTATAATATATTTAAAGTAAGTGTTTATTCCACATTACGGGCCGGGCATTATATACCTATTAGCTACCCCAAACGTTAAATGTTGTACAATACTAAAAAAAATCTAATGTTTGTAGTTCATTTTACAATTTCATAAATTTTGTGATTCTGGGATCGACCAACCACAAGCACCCGAGGGGTTCTAGCTTCTGCGCGAACCCATAGAGAATACGCACATGAACGTATGTGTATTATGATTTGATAGAATAAGATTGAATGAAGGAAGTTTATTTACAGCATTACATTATTGAAAAAATACAACAAAAAGTAGTCAAAACCTGTATTGTGTGAGCTAGAATATGAGGGTAATCTGAATATATAATATATATATATATTGATACATGTTATGTATATATATATATATGTATATATATATATATATATATATATATATATATATATACCATACACATACATAGACCTACATATACATACAATCATTAGTGCAGTGACAATCAATTCAATCAATCATTTTCTCGGTATTTTATATTTGAGGAGGTTAATTTTGTATCCCAGTGAGTGAGCAAATTTTGTTGCAAATATAAATTGTAAAGAAGAAGTTAACATTTTTTGGGTTTCCATTCCATTCCTGTGATATTATACGTTTATATGTCCTTTGATGGGGATTTAACAAATAGCGCACATGTGGAGAAGAGTAGGTAAGCGCATCAGGATGACAACAATAATGATGTCAATGGACGATAATCGCGAAAAGACTTCGATTGCTTGTGTCATCCTATAGTTTAAAGAAATGTAGATACACGAGGCAATTAAAAAAACCTATAACAATCGCTTAGCAATATCTAGATAGGTTTCTTTTCCCATTTACTTCCACTACATTCTAGAGGGAGAGTAATTTCATTTTTACACAATTCCCGGGTGGGAAAATACAGTTGAAAAGTTTAATGTGAATAACTTTATAGTACGTGAAAATGAACATATACTTAATTAAGTGTGATACCCGAAGAGCGTACATTTCTAAGACAAAGTTGTTCCTAAAAGTTGAAGAAATTAATCTGTAGCTCAACGTAGTTCGAGACTCTTTGCTCGTATGCATATACAAGAGTTTGATAGTGACTTCTTCTTAAAACTTAATATGTATCTATACACATCGATAGACAAACGAAGCTGTAGTTTCCTGGCTAGAAATTACACCCACAAACATCTGAGCAGCCAGAAATTATGCCAATGCATGTACCAATTACCCTAATCCAAATCTGCCCGTAACACTCACGTAAAACCTTACACATAATTTCACGATGGTGTAGTGTAAGTAAAAAATCTGCATCTTGGTCCAACAGTAAGCATGTGCTGTCGCAGATTCTAAGGTCCTGGATTTGAGTCCCGGCTCAGAATGAATAGCGTTTTCAATTACTAATTTTAGTCCGTAATCAGAATGATGGCAGCATTAGATCGCTCATGAACATCCACAGGAAGATTATGCAGATCTTAAACCTTAATTCTCATTCCTCCCCAATGGGTCACAGGAAACCAGGTACAACGCGACTGTATAGAAGCGATAGATCGTGCTGGTCCGACTCCGCTGATATAGCAATTATATTGTCTCGCTGAGCATGTTATGCTGTCCTTCCTGCGCCTGTTTTCTCACTGTACCTGTCAGGCAGTCTATTGAATTGAGGGAACGTGAGGGACGGTGCACTTACGTCCCCGCACATTCTCGTGAAGTAGGTATAACATATACATGGAATCTATAGATACGATGAACGTAGCCGAAATATAGCCAAGGAAAATGTTATGTGTATTACCCACAGATATAATGTCTAAGTCGAAGGAGACAGCAATTGTGGTTTACTCCTTGTCTCAATTTTTTTAATATTTCTCTGTGTCCAATGTATTTGTGGGATTATATAGACAAAGATATTATAGTGTTTCTCATCTTCCTGCTGTATAACCCAACACGGACGGTCACCATCATAGGCCTGTCAATGTATTCACTTCTCTATTTATATTATCGGTATGGAAATACAGATCAGGATTTTTTATGGTATAGGGGGACAAACGAGCAATCTGAACCCTTTCAATGACTACCGGCGCCCATGAACATCAGCATAATTCTACCGATGTGTTGCCCACCTTTTCACCACCCCAAATGCCACCCCACGGGCTAATTACAAACCGAAAGACACGCGACACAGTTGGTGTCACTTTACGGTGGTATCAAGTGAGTGAGAGGTACCTCCCTGGTCGTGCCAGCCCAATCCCGTTGCATTGGAGGATGTAGTGTCATGCACCATGCATGACACTACATCCACCTATGCAGCATAGCACTACCTCTTACAGTATGATCTTCCCAAATTCTTTGCAAAACTACTGTGTACACCGCTGCTTTTTGGTCGTTACGGAATGGTATATAATCTAAAACCTTCATCCATAAATGCGTTGTTCAATACCGAAAGAATTTTCCAAATTTGAACAGTAGTTTCCGTGGTCAGCGCTTTCAAACAAACAATCTCTTCAGTTATATAATATTAAGTCTATAATTGTCATACTTACGATATCCTTCAGCGTAACATATCAGAGGGAAAAAAAACACGTATTTAGGGGGCCAAAGTAAATATTCGACGTCGTCATATTGGTGCCCGCCAGCGGGGAGGCCTGCGTATTGGAGGGGGGTGGGGATTGCTTGTATTTGAACTCTTAAATCATTTCGTCTAATACGATTACAGAAATAAGCTCCTTGTTTGATCTGACATGTTCAAATGAACGTTTACGCTACAAATCTGATGAGAGTGACCACGATTATTTATTTGATAGGATACACTGACTGAGCACAGATTCTTGTCTCTATAAAAAAGTTACACTTTTTATTATATTTTATTTCAACAAAAAGTACAGAATAAGGACACATTTTCTAGTTGTTAGTGATATCGAAATGTTGAAATAATTTTGAGGGGCTCTTTGAACTGTGTGTACTAGGCCTACTTTCCTTTTTAAAAACAATATTTTGACCAAAAATGATTACTGTAAATGGTGCAGACTGTGGCAGAGAACATAAAAATCTACAAAGGTACATATGCTCAAAATAATTAGATTCTCACGCAAATGCATGACAATTGTATTCGACGACTCTATATTTACACTATCGGCCCACCCTGGCTTCGCTCGTGAATAACACGTAAAAACGCTGTATCTATGGTGAAAATTTTATGATTAGAATTATTAACTTCTGCAGCAAAGTCGTGGATTTACACTTTGATTCCCTTATATTGTTTCGCAAGAACACATTGGCGTTCTTAAAACCTGAAAAAGGTGTCTAACGCAACGTACATTTTAAAATTCTTATATATCGCGTTAAACATAACACCTTTGTCATTTATAATTTAATCGTCCCCTTATCAGATTTTTGATTAATTTAATAATGTAATATTTAAATAATGTTATGTTTTACTAATTATTTAGTTGTACGTTTCTTCGCTGTATATCCATTTTTGTTTTAATTCATGTTTTGACTTTTTGGAGATTTATTTGACCTTCATTGTCATTGTTCTCTTTGTCATTATTAATCTTTATACTTCATTGTTTTTACTTTTCTAATTAACAATAATATTCTGTCGAATATATGTATATTTAATATTAAATGAAATATCACTAAATGTTTCAATGATTCCTTTTTTTATCTTTCGTATTATTTTTTCGTATTATTTTATTAATGAGTTTATCTGTAAGTGGTTATTATAGGATTAACTTGCTTCTACTGTATGTTTTGAATAGAATTGTACTAGGTGTAATAATTTTTGATGGAAATGAATAAATAATAATAAAATAAAATTTAAAAAAAAAACCTTTTTACAATCCCTTCGGTAGTTTTCAAATTTTGTCACTGTGTGTATGCACTTAATGAGGTAAAGCATCTTATTGTTCTACGTAAGCGATAATATACTCAATTTACTTTAATAATAATGACTTCAATATTCAAAGGCTTGGTCACCCTACAGCTAACTGAGCTAGAAGTAAACAGCGTCTAAATCCATATAGAGCAGATACTCTAAACATCGCGAAGTAAATAAAATATTCCTGATGAATTTGCTAATTCCTGTGATATTATACGTTTATATGTCCTTTGATGGGGATTTAACAAATAGCGCACATGTGGAGAAGAGTAGGTAAGCGCATCAGGATGACAACAATAATGATGTCAATGGACGATAATCGCGAAAAGACTTCGATTGCTTGTGTCATCCTATAGTTTAAAGAAATGTAGATACACGAGGCAATTAAAAAAACCTATAACAATCGCTTAGCAATATCTAGATAGGTTTCTTTTCCCATTTACTTCCATTACATTCTAGAGGGAGAGTAATTTCATTTTTACACAATTCCCGGGTGGGAAAATACAGTTGAAAATTTTAAATATCTGTATCTATGTAGCGTACGAAAAATTTATTTTCTTCAGATCGTCTTCTGTTTCATTCAGATATTTTCACAGACAGGTGTTAGATTTGATTTCATTGACAGTGTAAAGAGTTCAGCTTGCCCGTTGTCTTCCATTTTTGAAGTTATACACCTCTGGTGCGTTAGGGAAAACGAGTAAATTTTTATGATTCGCTCGCAAACCGTCACGAAGAAACGACATAATCAACATTTCAGTTATTCACTTGTTACGTTAAGGAAATATTACTTCTAACGCGTGTACATAAGTACATGCCCTTTTTTATTTTGGGTTAAATCTAGTTTTCATTGAAAAAGTAAAGGGCTCTTTGTGCAGCAGACGTGAGACGTGACGACCTGTCAACCATCCAACGTACTCTGAGCGAGTGCATCGTACTGTTTCCATGCATGCAGGTCGTATCGAATGCTTTTTTTAACCACCAGAACGCGAGGTGCTATTGTGAGGAAGAGATTTCATGTCAGATTTATTCATTTTTGAGTTTTTTAGGGTACCGTAATAAAGTGGCAAGAAAAGTAATTTCGCCATGAACGACATGGAAGGCCGAACAAACAGTAGCTGCTCCGTCAGTAAATACGTATTTCACAAAAGTTTTAATCACAGTTTACGGATTTTTACTTTTCGCTCAATTTCACGATGTCATCGCAGAATACTTTTCTGGATTTCTCTACAAGACAATAATCGTTTGATGCACTTTAAAAATATTTTTTTCACTTTTAAAATACGAAACCCTAAAAGTGTAATGCATTATTCTGGAAAGTACTACGAAAATATGTACGATTATTTACCATACAACCTTTATATTTTGAATTACATGCTTAACGTATGGACGGAATAATTGCCATTTGAGGATAATTGCTATTTGAGAATCGTTTTTTATTCTGAATGGTATAAATTGCGTATAATTTAATTGCCGTCGTATTTGGTGCGGATTGTGAGTTATCGACAGCCCGCTAGACTTGACGAGAGTCAGTCAGAGAGGGCTGTCGTGTTGGCCTCAATCTCTCGATAGAGGGCAATATAGTTTCGTAACAATTATGTGGATTTCGATAGGTGTTGGTGAATTTTAAGGCTCCTAGTGCTTGTTGTCTCCCTTTTAATGACTACTAATAATATAAATGAAAAATTACTCATCATAAGTTTCCAAAGAGTCTGATACACGGAGTTCCTCTACCAGGCGGATGACTAACAACATGAATGCCAGTCACTGAAATGATGTATATTTATACTATGTATATAATATATGATTGATACCTATGGAGAAAATAGGCTAAGACTCGGAAAATATTATCACCAACGCATCCCATCCACAAAGAACTAATAAAAACTAGGTTAAAGGCCGCGATCTCTCGTCTGATCCCCTGTAATATATATTTTTTTCAAATGTCGCCGTTAATTAAATGAATGAATGAAATACTTAGTTATTAAAAAGGAGTTTAAAACAAGAAGTGATTGTATTATTATGAGTGTATTAGTATGAAGTAATATTTGAGTAAGCTTAAGGTCAGCTGTACGTTTATCGTCTCAATAGTTTGGAACCACGTCTTATAGAGTCCTACTAGTTCTCTCAAGATACAAAGTTCGGTGTATGTTTGTAGATAGGATTTGTTGAGTCGAAGGATAATCTCAAGGTGTCCCCTATCCAGGCCAGGGGTCTCCCTGCCGTTCTACAATTGCTTCCTTCCTTCCGTCCCACAATGTGGTCAGGGAAGAGCTTTTACACGTCACACCTGTTCCCAGATCAAGGATCACCATGTCGGTGGCTAACCAAATACAATTTGCAATCCATACATCAAATATACATATAATTTCGATTACTATATCAAAATTTACAATGAAGCGTTTATCTAAAGCGCCAGCCCATTTAATTAGGTAAACACTAGCTAAGCGAATCGTATGTTTTGGCACCCGTCCAATAACATGAGGTGTTTATGATAAATGCTAATTATTAATTAATATTCATTGTTAGCTAAAATTCTCTCATTTTGTTTATACTGCCATATTGTGTGCTACGTAGATATAATGTGCCTGTGATCTCTTCTCGTCGCTTTTATAACATGTACATCAACGTAAGTTATGTATTGTACTTAACGCGAATTCTATGTTTGAAAATGTATTCACTTTGATCCATCGCAGGTAAAAGAATCGTGACACAAAATACATCACTACTTGCAATGTCGCATCACTGTGCTTTCATATTAATTAATTGTTCTAAAAACAAATTAATTTGCAATTTCTGTAGACACTAGCTTCGTACGTAAAACTCAATTATAGTGTCTGCGCGCGCAGGCACAAGTGCACTCCCTATTCCCTCATTCAACCCTTTCCGATGGGACGGCCACCCGACACGACCGGAGGAGCAATCAGGCGCAGAATCTATGGCTTAATGTATCCGAGGCAGGGACCGGAACCGATTACCCTTAAAGAGGTATTTGATTGCGTATTTCATTTACTCGTTTTCAAATCCGAGTATTAGATCGTCGACTTAGCATAGATAAGGACTATCCAAATCGATAGAGTTAATTCGTGCAAGCACTAACCGATTTCGAAAACCCCTTTGTACGCATTCATTTTGTTTTTCATATGAATATAAAGAAATCATAGGAAAAGACATAATCATAAGGTAACCCTATCATGTGACGTGCTTAAATATTAACACCTAATATTTGGGTATGCGCATATGAAGTAGTTAACCTTATTCCTAAGGGTTTCCACATCGAAAGGCTGTCACTAACAATAAGTTATCTTCCTAATTGGGGAAGATTTCAATAGGTGGTCCCCGAAAATAGGATTAATCATAAAAGGGGTTTTCTGGCCCCTGGTCCGAGGCACGAGGTTGTAACACCGCCAACTGCCTGTCTTCAGGCTGTTGTTTAGAAATTAAAATATCCCAAAAACGTTTTGGTCTGACCCGGGACTTGTACCCAGGACTTCGCGACTGTGGCTGTACATGCTTACCACAAGACAGTGCTATATCTATTTGTTTCAGTGGATAACAGTGCATTAATTGATCGCGAGCGCACTATTTATAAATTTACCTAATATCTAGTCTGCCCATGTCATAGCTGAACGTATAAAGAGGTATTGTCATCCTACATTGAATTGTCACAACCGGCAGGTATCTCTATCTCGCTCACAGGATACCGCCGTAAAGTGACAGCGTCGCCGTCGCATTTCGTGCGGTTCTTGAGTAGCCGGTGATCCATTAAAGGGGCGGAGTACAACGCATCTGCATAACAATAATGCGAATGTCTACGTTGGTAGTCGTTAAAAGGCTCCGTGTGCGCGTCTTCTATACAAATAAATGTTTTTTATAGCAAACGTGCAATCGGAGCCTTTTGAGGACTGCCGACGCCCATGGACATTCGCATGATTGTAACGCAGATGTGTTGTCCTCCTGTCACCCACCTCCTATGGGCCATCGGCTATTCACAAACCGCACGGAACGCGAAGGCGATGATGTCGCTTTACGCCGGTATCAAGTGAGAGAGAGGTACTTCCCCGGTCGTGCCGGCCCGATTCTTTTGCATAGGAGGATGTAGTGTCATGCACCATCCATCTCACTACCTCCTCCTTTATAGCATGGCACTACCTCTGCCTAAAAATGTGTAATTAGTAATAAGAACAATAATTGTGAAATATGTTTCCCACGTCCCAAGCTTTGCCTTTCATCTCCCACGAGCGGCACCATACGGCCGGCACAACGGGTAAGATAATTGTCGCTCACGTGATATCGTCTCGTAAATTGACGGCTACACTGTTTGAGAGTAGCCGGATATTGACACGAAAATAATGCGCATGTCTATGTGCGTCGTACAGGTACTAAACGAAATAATTAGAAAAAATGGCTCCGATTTTTCGTTTGTCCTCCTAGGCTTTAAAAATAGGCGACACGGTTAGTTGGCCAATCAAGTTCTTGATGATCATGAGTAGGTATATAGATGAAACTCATGTCCCTCATCTGTCACATATGTTTACGAACGGGCACGTGTTATGAATATCATTGGCGGTCGTCTGACTTCACAGAGCCAATTCCAAGCGAGACGCGAGTTCTGCTATCTAATATATTCCAGATGATTCCATATTGCTAGCTTACGTAGGGTGTCTTTATGGTTTTACTCGTGATATAACAATATCACTAACGTAAATTTATAGTAGTTTAGTTAAGTTTTAGAAAGAGTTAGTGCCATGCTGCATAGGAGGAGGTAGTGCCATGCATAACGCATGACACTACATCCTCCTATGCAACGGGATTGAGCCCGCGCGGCCCGGGAGGTGTCTGTCGCACATATAATACCGCCGTAAAGTGACATCTTGAGTGTCGCGCTTCGATTAAATAGTGATGGCAATGTTGGCGCATTTTGTAATATTTCTGAGTTTCCGATGGCCTACCTGAAGGGAAGAGGGAAGGAGAGCTAGCTTCATCTACAGCTACATCTGCATAGCCATTATATGGAAATCTATTAGCGCAGTCATAAAACGATTCCGATTGCTCGTTTAACCTAAACTTAAAAAAATCAGCTCACACTGCTTTAAAGTACCTACTCCGTTACTACAAAATCCGACTGCTCATTTCTCTATACATTACAAAACATAGCACAAAGTTTTTACCGTTTATTTAATTTTGAGTTCCGCGCCGAGCGAGTTACGGAACTCGCGAGTTGCGGAACAAGTGGAACGGAACTTGAAACTATAAACAGATTTTATACTCGCAAGTGTCTTCTGGTGTTTGTTAAAGCTTACGAGTTAGGTGTTTTGCTGTAACTTTGTCGGTTAGTGAGTTTGATAGTAACATTGTTGAACATTTAGGCTTAAATATTAATAGTGAATACTAGCGCGGGATCCTCAGGCGAAGCCAATTGAACCGAGGGGGATTTTTGCACCCCTCTTATAAGAAGAGGTTGCTTAAAGATCAGGAGGAGGAATCGCTCTCGGCACCCCTCTTATAAGAAGAGGGGACCTAACAGCAACAGGAGGTGATGTTTTTGCGCACGGGGCAAGGGGCGAGGATGGGAACCTCACCCCGTTGCACATTCCCAATATCGGTGGGGTTGTCCTGTAGTGCTGGGCAACCCCATCTGTGGAGGTGGAGTTGGTCCCTTAGAGAGCTGACTAGCCGTCGAGGTGCCCTGATGATTGTTGTTCCTGGGCATCTCTCCAAGGGCGGCACTGATAGCACTCGCGGTGTTTTTTGCGGGTATTCGGCACTATCATGTGCCGCGAATCCCACACACCATCGCACCCCACCCAGGGCCGGTGAAGGCTCGTAAATGCGCTTCCCCGCGTCAACAAAAAAAAATGTTTAACACACTACGTCAGCGTTATGTATAGGTACTAGACAACGGGAGCATATTTAACTAGCATCACCCCACGGCTTGCCCTCATAACATTAATTATATTAGTCCTGCCTAAAGCCTTCCTGGATAAAAGGACTATTCACCACTAAAATATCTTTAAATTCAGGTCAGTAGTTCCCGAGGTTAACGCGTTGAAACCAACAAACAAACACACTCTTCAGCTTTACATTATTAGTATAGATATTATTTGTCACTGAAGGTGTTATATATATTGAAAATTGTTGTAGTACAAGTCCCTTACCTACTTTCCCTACCTCACCCTCTTTACTGGATGTGCGCGAATGGAGGAGTATTAAATTTGTATATGGTTTACTAGCAGTCGGTCCCGTCTTCGCACGGACATTTCACAAAATAAGCATCTGACAATTGATTTACAAAAATGCAACTCTTTATTTCTGCCCCGTAAACATCACACATTATACATACAACTCAATTCATAAAGGGACAAAGTCATTGGGCCAGCTGGTACTCAATCATCTCTGCAGCGCCGATATCAGTATTTAATTTATTTTTTTCACATCTATGATTACATGATCTAACTTTCATAATGATCTGTAAAGTTTTTGAAAATGGTACATAGCTTATGTTCATAAGGGATAATATAGGATACTAATGGTAAAAGATTATTTCAAATCGATACACTAGTTTCAGAGATTATTCAAACAATTAAACAAACAATTGTATGTTTCCTCTGTATAATATTAGAATACGTGTGTAGGAGAAGTGTAGAACGCCATTGTTTTTGTATAATGTGCATTAGATTTTATTATTTTAATTAAATAAGACGACATCCAATCTACGGTATACACACAAAGTTAAAACTTCCGCAATAAACAATTTGTGACACTGTCAGACATATTGCGACGTATGCCATTCAGTTTTTTTTATGTACCTATGAAAAAAGGTTTTAGAGTTCAGCTGTATTTGAAGTCAAGTGTTTATTTTATATTTATAATCGAATTTTTTAAAACACATTATAACACGTGTGATAAGGTCACGTGTATAAAATTATATAGAAACGTGATATTACGCCCTGTAGCCTTACAGTTTTATTGTACCCATAAAGAACGAATTATCTTTCGTATTAACAAAAGATGTTGACTTATGCCAAATTACACCGTAATCTAAATTACTGTATCTTAATGTAAATTACTGTAATTACATTTTAACGTGAATTACTGTAATTGCCCATGTATTACAATCGTGGAAACTCAATGAGCGTGTTTATTTTATTTGTAATGAAAGGAATCTTATAGACGTTTCACGTCAAATTGTATCTGATTGTTTGAATTTTCTATTGATAAGCGTCTCGTTGTTTCAATAGACCATCACCACCATCATCGCGGACCACAACAATGATGACAAATGATCCACGCAAAACCTTTTATTTAACGTTTTTGATGGATGGATGAATTATAACATTTAAGGAAGCAGGTGGAGGCAAAAGAGAGAGGTGCAAGCACAAACTTTCTTTCTTTCTTTTTCCCATTGTTACATTTCGTATAGTTTTTTTTATGATATAGGGGACAAAGGAGCAATCGGAGTCTTACAACGACTGCAGACCCCTACAGACATCAGTATAATTGTGCCGATGCGTTGCCCTTCTTTTCACCCCCCCCCCCAAAGGGGCCCCACCAGCTATTCACAATCCACACGAAACATTACAACGTAGGTGTCACTTCGCGGCGGTATTATGTGAGCGAGAGGTACGGCCCCGGTCGTGGCGGCCCAATTAGGCATAGGATGATGTAGTGACATATACTATGCATGGCAACACCTCCACCTACGCAGCATGACACTAACTCTTACAAAAAGAAGATATAGCTGAAGAAGTTTTACTTTTTTATAGTATAGGGGGAAAAGAAAAATTTGAGTCTTCTGACAACTACTGTCTTACTGCCCGACGTGATAGCCTAATTTCACCGCAATACAACATGGTACCACCTCTTATAAATTTGAAATTATTTACTTCGATCGTATGGTCTAAAGACCATTCAATTTTGGGAGGAGTCAGTCCTTTGTAAGACACTGGGTAGACTCCGCGAAGCCCTAGACAGACCTGACGCAGCTTGGTTATAGTGAGTATCTGAGCTTAGGTTTAATTGATCGATCGATTGATGTCACATTTCGCAGCATGCATTGTACGAACAAAACCGAGAACAAATAATTTATAACCATCAAACTTCAGCGAGGGGTAGTGCCATGCTGCAAAGGGAGATGTAGTGCCATGCATGGTGCATGCAGTAGTGTGACATGACACTACATCCTCCTATGCAACGGAATTGGGCCGTCACTACCGGGGAGGTACCTCTCGCTCACTTGATAACGTCGTAAAGCGACACCTACGGTATTGCGTTTTGTGTGGTTTGTGAGTATCCGGTGGTCCATTGGGTGGGAGGGTGGCAACGCATCGGCATAATTATGCTGATATACATGGGCGTCCGTAGTCGTTAAGAGGCTCCGATTGTTCGTTGTTCAACTATATTACTCAGTGTTACTCACTCATATTACAGCGTTATCCAAGCGAAACCTGTCGATAATCCGTCAAACCTGTCTCAAGCAACATTGTTACCTACATGCAAGCAACCGTTGCCCTTCGCCAGTCGCATACATCTGTACTGCCGATAAATGTACAGTGCACATGTTAATAGCCCATAAAAAATGTATTCTATTCCATTCTAACATAAGACACATTCTTGCTAACATTATCAATTTCCAGTATTTTCCACATGTCTATTTTCTCTTCGTCTAAAAGTCACGTAAAAGTATACCATTAAGTTACTCTGCGGCGTGTAGTACATAATAAATTAACTCACAAATGTCTACAGCTCACTAGTATTTCAACAACACTTTTATATTGTTGACGTGTGTCTTGTAAATCGATAACGCTAGATGTATGCATAATAGTGTCACGTCATAGTAACGTTCTAAGGCATTGTAATGTGCCGAATGTAGCCTACGAGCGAGTGAAAGTAACTAATCGTCTCTTCCACTCCATAGGTATGTTCACAAGATAAATTAGAGAATCGTTTTCACGTAAAATCAGAAACCGTCCGTAAATTTACACAAACAACGTTCATAGTATTTTACCGATGTCCGTAGACATCAGCACAATTCTTATGTGGCCCATTGAGGGTGGGTGTGATAGGTGGGCAGCGCACCTCCGCAACAATCATGCGAATGTCTATGCTCGTCGGTAGTCATCAAAAGGCTCCGATTGCTCGTTTGTCCCCTTGTGCCATAAAAAAAGATATGTCCCGACTGTCCTCCTCCTCCCTATGAGCCCCCAAAAACTTACTCTCCCACATACTCTAGGCGGCGAGTTCATCTTGTGTGTTAAAGGTCGCTGCCTAATCGTGCCAACCCAAATAGATTACAATGCGGCATGGCTATTATCTCTTGCTAAAATAATATAGGAACGTTAGTAAGATGCAGTGCTTTAGATGTCACCAAAAAGTTCCGACCGCTCGTTTTCCCTCTTAGGCTTTAGAGCCTAAGAGGGAAAACGAGCGGTCTAAGGAAACCTATAGCTAGAGGCTATTCTAGTACTGGGTATGTATCTATGCGAAAATTCACATAAATACATTTAAACTGACTAATGTCAATTTACCAGAGTATAACTGAAACAATAATTCATATTTTTTTTAAATATGGTGTCATGATATGTAACATAACCGGTTCTAACCGGCTATGTCCGGTTAAACGACCGTGTTCCGTCTCCGTCGGGTCTATTTTCAGCGATGCACCGTGCGGAAAATCAAAAGGGTCATGTGTACCGGACCGTGAGGTACACCTGCCGCCTGATCCATGCTCCATTGAGTCACTTCTACGTACAACAGGTTTCGGTATGGAATACACTAAACTAAACTATTATTCTTTGAACAGGTAACTATTAAACTTAGTAAAAGAAATCTATTTCGTCATGACCGCCTTAACACAGTCTGTCTGTTAAAATAATGGAACATTGCAGTTTCAGAAGTAGTCTCATTAATGGGAAATACTGTCGTATTAAGAGCTTGCTCTCAAACTGCCACCGATAGCTAAACTGTCGAGCTTACGGTGGCCCTTTAGAATAGGAAGAAGGAAGGAGGGGCACACATTTACATCAAGGAACGATCGGAAATTGAACCCATAACAGTTGATTTAACACGCGTATTATTATATTGGTATATAATAATACGCGTGTTATTGGATAATATATTATTGGATAATATAAAGATGAAGAGATTGATTGCTTGTTTGAACGTGCCAATCTCAAAAACTTCTGGTATGAAGTGAAAACATCTTGTTGTGTTGAATAGCCCACTTATCAAGGAGGTTACAGGCTATATGATATGACGCTACGACTAATAGGACCGGGGTTACGCGATTGAAACCGAGGGTTGATACTGTTTAATAGCATCACCCTGCATTACCCCATATAAGAGCATAGATTCTAAATTATGAATACGGATTTTTGCTGATTTGTAGCGCAAATCCCCCCCTCTCATGAGAGGCGGGGGGTGAGGAGGCTGACCTCCTCAGATCAGCCAAACATTACACGAGCTCAATTATCCTTATCCGCGACACCGCAATTTAAACGGCATCCTGCGTGCGCCGTCCCACTAGAGTGGGGGCACACAATAAACCCTGTACATCTCTTCCCATCTGCGGAAAAAGAGGGAGTATGTCCCCCTATCGTATCCCTAAACCTGAAGACACAAAAGACTTCGCTAGTCACTCGAACTATTCATGCTGGACAAGCGCCGCCAACCAATATTACTTCCCGCCGAAAAAAAGCATAGATTCAATTTAAAAAAAGGGTAAAATATTCTTTGGCAGTTGTCCTATTACTGTTAGAAGCTGCCTTTGAACACGAGTTATCCAAAATTTTGAAAAGAATTAACAATTTTGGAAAGCAACATCTTGGAAAAGCCAGAGAAATGTTACACTTATAAGAGCGGATACGGATGAATTAACCACAAAAATCTAAATTGTCCCTAACGATATATATTTTATGAATAATTTAAAATGTTCCACGACACCATTCATAAATTATTCTATTGTTTTATGAAAGACATTAATTGTGAAAATAAAATTTGTTATTCAGAACAATTTATAAAGCGAACACTTTGGTAATTGCCAATTGTTGTCGTATATACCAACACAGACAATTTAATATTTTTGCGTGTTAATTTGTATTTATACGAAACTAGTGGCGTTTCACGTATGTTACACGCATACGCCGTTAATATTTGTTATATCGTTTGATAGTACATAGCTTATAGCAATCTTTTTTTTGCAAATCAGATACGCGCCCTCACTGGCCATGGGTGGGGTTACCATTCAAGCCACTTGCCCCATGCGCAAAAGCACCGCCTTTTTTTGCTCTTTGGTCCCCTCTTCTTCTAAGAGAGGTACTTAGAGTGCCTGGTAATTCCCTCTTCACATAAGAGGGGTACAAAGAGGAACCCCCCCCCTAGATTACATTATCTTTGCCCAAGGTGTCTCGGTTCACCCCAGACAACTGAGCCATACCACCACGACAAGGCTTGAACCGTAGAGGGGCATAGTTTAACGCCTTCTTTTGGATGTTTTTAAGCGTTTGCGCTTTTTTGGGTCACTTATGAAATTAACCATGTAGGTATAGTAAGAGATGGGCATGCTACATTGCAGCTGATTTGCCGGAAGGATCGCAGAGATACCTCAGATCACATGATAACAGCGTTAATTGTATCAATACCGACACGCGTATGGAACATTACTATCAAACAAAATTTAAGGGATGTTAATTCACAGATTTTCTGTGACATCTTGGTCGCATGTTGAGTAGGAAATGTAGAACGGTGACATCTTAAACTAATATAAAAATTCAACTTTGTGTTCCAATATACAAATATTAAACACGATAACTTCTGCATTGATGTCACGTCAACTGCGCAGGAGACACGATGATGCACAAGATCATCTGCAGACACATGTGCATCCTAATCCTACCATTCCGATGAGATGGCAGTCCAACAAAACTGGAGTGAAATCTAGCGCAGGATCGACAGCTTACTGTCGTAATCTTCGAGGCATAGAGATCGAGAACTCGCTCATTTCCTAACCTAAAATTGTTATCACAAATTAAAAAATCCCAATACCACTTAAACTAGCCAGACCCAGACTCGAATCCGGGACCTCACGGTACGTCGTTGGACATGGATCCAAACAACAAACCAATTCAAGTGTAAACAATCAAATTAATTCAAGTGTTAACAATCAAATTAATTCAAGTGTAAACAAAAAAAAAATCATACAATCCACTACACAATCGTACAATCTAATACACAAGCAACAGAACTCACAGAAATTCGTGAGCCCAGTAAATGTTGCATGTTAAGCATACAGATGTGCTATTCTTTCTCAAACCGCCCCCCTGGGAAATATCTTTTGTACTCTGCAGTTTTGGACATATGACAATTCTATACGGAATATAATAAGCCTTTTAGAATTTATCATACTCCCTAATACATACATTTGTAGATAGGAATAATAGATGAGTTCTCCATACTATTCCCGTCTGCAATAATTGGAGGGTTGGGTTTTCATTACACAAGGGGCCGACGACCAGTTGGGCCATCGGGATTTCTACAATACCGCACAAGAGGCAACTACCGAGCCATTTCATGCATTACGTAAGCGAGAAGTACTTCCCTGTTCTGCGTTACGGAATTGCGTTGTAAAATAGAGAGTAATGCCGGAACATCCTGCTCTCATTGTACTGCTGAACAGTGACAGAGCTATTCCCAAAGTTGACTGACATTTTTTTGTAAAGTTGGTATGTCTTTTTAAATAATTTAAGTATCTACTTACATTTTCCGTAAAATGTTCCAACTGTTTTCGAGAATTTGAAATTTGCCGTAAACGACGACGACATAACTTATAAAAAGCTGCCAGTTTTTATACTTTAACTAATTGACTTAAAGTTGTGGCTAGTATCGACTAATTGGGCACAGTGAATATTTTTAGTCAGAAGAGTATTCAGAATTTTAATTGTATACAAATTCCTTCCACCTGACTGCACTAGAATAGTGTTCTAGGAGAGCGCCTATCTTCTTACACATAAAAAAAACCAAAGGATGTTTTTCTGCATGTGACCGATTTATAAAAATCTACAAAACGGATTTTTATGCGATTTTCGCCCATGAATAGAGCGCTACCCAAGGAAGGTTTCGGCGTATAGTTAACATAGCGTAGCCGGGACGGATCGCTGGTGTACGTACAGATGTATGTTTGTATTCTTCTATGTTCGAGCTTACAGACAAATGGACAGATTTTTACGTTGAGGTGTCAATACATTTATATCCATAATGAGGGTAACATTAGAATATATTTTAAGATATGTAAGAATGATATGAAAGCGAGAAGAACCCTTACGTGCTAACACGATTCGACTGCAATGCAGTGATGTTGCTCTATCTATTTGATGCTGTTTGCTTGAGTTGCGTCTCAAGCTCCACCGGACCACCGTCCAGGGTGATGCGTATTTATGCCCTTACCTGCGTTACAAAAAACCTATATATAATTTAACGTGAGAATTATCTAATTGATGTGTGAACGCATTGTCCGTTAGAGAGAAAGAGGCAACTTGTTAATCTCTCCCTATCTCACAAGCACAGCCCAATCAGAACATGACTGTGACTCGCAACGTTACTATGGTGTCATACTTTTTCATGTAAGGTGAGCGCGTTAGCGTTTCGCAAGAAGTCGTCACATGAAAAAAATGTGTATCCGTCCTGACACGCGACTGAAGTTTTATCTGAACAAACAAGATTCCGAAGCGAAGAGTAAGCACGAAGTTACGCTGAGCACGAAATATTCATACAATTTTAGTAATTTTTTTTTTGATTATGGGTTCAATTTTTTTTGGCGCGGGTAACGCATTTACTGGCCATCGCCGGCCCCGGATGGGGATCCAGAGGTGTGTGGGGTTCACGACACATCTCGGTGCCGAATACCCACAAATACCACCGTGGGTGCCGCCAGTGTAGTCTTTGGTGTGATGCCCCGGAATAACAAATCATCAGGGCAACTCAGGGGCTAGTCAGTGCCCCAAGGGACCGGCACCTCCTCTACAGAAGGGCTGCGCCACTTAACAGGATAATCCCACGAACTTTAGGACAGTGCAAATGGGTGAGATTTCCTCGCCGCTTGCGCAAATCATCTCTTCCTTTTCCTCTTTTGTCGTGGAGGTAGGGCTCCCAGGCCACTGAGTAGGAACCACTTGAACCATGTTAGGAAACCTCTAATAGCCTTTGTTGATGATGCTTAATATAGGCCTTGGTAAATATACAAGTGAAAGATTTATTTCTGTACTCATAATAAATCGGGATGGATTTTTTGCAAATAGATTGGGCGTACCATTAAAAGCAACCCATTTACCTTTCTCGGAAATTTAAGAAGGTCCCACATGCTCTCTTCGGAATAGTGAATTTAAAGGTCCCTTTTATTATGTAGAGAATATTAAATTGACTGTAAGTTATCTAGTTTCATCATCATCTCTGCTGTCCTAAATAAAATCATTGGGACTACCGCGTTTCATCTGGTTTGTTTGTAGCCTGTGGCTCGTTGGCGGGATATGGCGGGATATGATCATAATGGATGTTAATGGACTTCGGCAGTCACTAATATAAAAAATGTGCGTGTACCTATAATGTATGATAAGGTAAAAATTAAAAAAATATATGTTTCGCCCTATCCCATGTTTGTAGAAATAACGACACTAACAATAGAAAAAAATATATACAATGCATTGCAAATTTTATTATAACACGTCGTGGTAACATTTTGAAACCTAAAATGTTGATATGAATGAAATGAGAAATCGGAGCCTTTCTATGACTGCCGACGCCGTAGAAACATTTCTGCAACATAAAATTGTGTGTGCTACAAGTTGATTCTAACTCAGAATTTTTTTGATTTCTACCGGCATCGGTCTTTGATTGTAGTTATTTAGTGAGATAACGAAGCATACATGTTTAATGCTAAATGTCAATACACAACACTACATAAACAATTATAAATTTAGGAAGTGGTAGTGCCATGTTGCACAGAAGGAGGTAGTGCCATGTATGTTGCATGACACTACATCCTCCTATGCCACGGAATTAGGCCGGCACGTTCGTTGTGTGTAGCCGTCGGCCCATTGAGGTGGAAGGAGGGCAACGCGTAGTAATTATGTGGATATTCATGGATGATGTTAGTCGTAAAAAGGCTCCGATTACTCATTTTATCATACGGTAGCTTAAAAGTATAATTCACTAGCGTACTATTGCTCAAGGTAAGGCTCATCTATATAAACAAAATTTGATATAAGCTAACACGGAAACATTTTTTTTTTATACAAGTAGAAACCTATTTACTTAACACTTCTCACAATAACACACATTCATTAGTTCTAATACATTACAGAAGCACATTAAAGAACACGAGTGTTTGTTTTTAGCACGCCGTACGGCATCAGCGGCCATTACGCGTCCTAAAAGGGGAGGAACCCACTAATAAAGTTTAAAGCACCTTCTCCGGTTCGTTTACTCCCTCCCATTAGCTGCCTACTTGGCTGTGTTCGTGTTAATTTGAGTAAATTAATAAGTTTTTTGACGTACAATTTCGAATTTCTTCACCTCATCTCGGGCGAAATATTTTGTTGAGATAAAGTTTAACGAAAGATTTGGCTATTCTGTTTATATAAATTAATAAAATATCACCGGATTTTTGCACTGTTGCATCACTTATTGTTGTAAAAGAATAGACAGACATGGGCACAAGGATGTACCTATAGCTCTTACAACGTCCAGCTACAACTACGACTATTGTCTGGCCCCAACAGAGAATAAATCATATACAAAATTTTCTTCCTTGAAGAAATTATGGAGCATTCAATTGTCAGGTACTTAGCGTAAAGGTATACCATAGCACTTTTTGTATATTTATACTCATATAATAACGTTGAGGAGTTTGTTTCTACGCACAAATTCTCATTAGCATGAGTCGATTTATCATATTATATATTCGTGAGCTATGGCGACCATCTCTATTAAGAAGAGCAAACTGAGCAGGACAACTCCCACACTCAACAAGCACAAGAACACTCTATCTGCTTATTCTCCTATTCCTATGGGATGGCAAACCGAACAGAGAGAAATCAGGTGCAGCAGCAAGCTTTACATAGTCTCCGAGGCACGGAGGTGTAACCCGCACACTTCCTTATTTCAGACTGTTATTAGAAATTTAAAAGATCCCAGTAACGCTTTTAGCGGACCTTTGGCTCGAACCCAGGACCTCAGAAATGTGAACATACTTTCCAAGAGGCAGTTAAAAGAATAAGGAAGATAGGAATAAGTGAAAAAAAATGTAAAAATATTATTAAAAAGCGTATTGTTTACAAGGCAACAATGTACACAGAGATAGGCTTTTAAATTAATTGGAAGAACATAAAAAAATGTCGGGTCGTTCCTTGCAAAATATACGGAAATTAGCCATTTGTTACACATTTTCGTATATTTCAGTTTTAAAATTAGCTAAATGCATTTATAAATCGACTTAGAAAAGTAAACGTTTATTTTATAAGAACCTTAGTAGACCGCCGTAGAGGGACAGCTATGCTATCGCGTTTTGTGTGTCGTATGAGTAACAATTAGCACACAGGAGGGGAGGAGGAATAGAGGGCATCACATCTATCACATTCATGTCAATGTGTCGATGGGCGTCGATTGTCGTCGAAGAGCTCCGATTTCTCCTTTGCCCTGCATACTATAAAAAACAAGTACTACTATACTACATTTTAGGAAGAGGTAGGGCCATGATGTATAGGAGGAGATAGTGCCATGCATGGTGCATGACATTACATCATCCTATGCGTCGTAATTGGGCCGGCACGACCGGGGAAGCACCTCTCGCTGACTTGATACGGGCTCAAGGTGACGCTGTCGCTTTCCGTGCGGTTTGCGATTATTCGATGGCCCGTCGGTCGCTCGGGGGG
>JAFELO010001669.1:42542-85672 GCA_017140195.1 Eumaeus atala
GGGGTTATTATACGAGGGCGATACGTCTTCGTAACAATCATGCGAAAGTCCGTGACCCCTGATGTCATAAAAAAACTATGCATATCATTAGATAATTAATGACATGCTATGTAACATATTCAAGTTACAAAGTAAAGGTAGACGATATCCAGGTGATATTCAGTTATAGTGTATATTAAATTTGAAACGATATTCAAAAGCTACGTGAAAGTGCTCCGTAATATTCGATATTCAAGAGTCTCCGAACACTCAGAGAGGTACGGCGCTGCGAAGAAACGTATTCATGAAACTGCTCAAAGTAAAGACTTGTAGTAACGATTGTAAATATCAGCGCAGAAATGAATTTTGTTATTTTATTTTATACTTAATACAGAAGGATGTACCAATTGTAATAGGTCAACCTTGCAGCATTGCTACCTAAGTGGGCTGCAGCTGCAACGTCCGAGGAGTTGAAAGGAGTTCCAAATTATGTGTCTTTCACCTTTCTCCTCAGTGTGTCACTGTTAGGCAATTGCGTCGCCATTCCTTATCAATAGACCACCGGCTACATATAAGCCGCTCAAAACTATCAAGGCTAGATCTAGAGGTATCATCTGAGAGATACCTCCTATCACGGCCAGATTCATCTGCAATGTAGCAATAGCACTAACTCCTGTTAAAAATCTACTATAGGTGTAAAGCCACAGCTATCCGCTAGTATTAAACAAAACATTTCGTCCCATCCTCACGCGGGATACACAATATTTGAGTAGCGTTTAAAAAACACCCGACGCCTCGGAACGCTAGGTCTATTTACATTCGCCCATATTGCCACCTACCCTAAGCAAATAATCCAACAACACCCCGTATACATCTTACACTTATTTGAATTGTGTAACTGGATTAGGGCTGGCATATTTAATTTAAAAAACCTTATCTTAGATTTATTGAGTTACAGGCTGAATCCATTTCAAATTATTAAGTTAAGGTCTAATTTTAAATTTATTTAGTGTTCATGTCTCATCTAAAAATAGAATAAGGGATGGCATATTTGTCGGAAACCTTAAACTTATTAAATATACAGAGTTTACGACTAGATCTTTTTGGATTATTAAGTTAAATCTCACTTCAGTTCAAACTTATTTATAAAGTCTTACTTCCTTGTTTCCTGAACTGCTGATCCTTTACATATATC
This sequence comes from Eumaeus atala, assembly GCA_017140195.1. Taxonomy (NCBI): domain Eukaryota; kingdom Metazoa; phylum Arthropoda; class Insecta; order Lepidoptera; family Lycaenidae; genus Eumaeus; species Eumaeus atala. The sequence continues at coordinate 43,717 of JAFELO010001669.1, forward strand.
ATAGTGTCTCTCTATTTTCATTCGTTCATTTTGTCATTTACCCTAAACTAATAAGCCGACTCCGCCTCGTATACATCTTGCACTTATTTAAATTGTGTTACCGCATTAGGACTGGCATTTCGTCAAAAATATAATATTATGTCAATAGAGTTACCTGGTTACTTCGTAAAAGCATCAACATTGTCGGACCTTAACTGCGTAGCAGTTTGTTAAATATAGCATAATTTTTATGCCAAGCTATTAAAATAAACAGTTTTAACAGTTTCTCATCTATAAATTTCTTTACGTCATCACGATTTTATATAATGATATAAAATATGTTTGAATGTTTTTACAAGAGGCCATGGGGTAATTATGTCATATTTGATAAAAACCCGAAAAAAAAATGTAAAAAAAAATTGTAAAGTACAACTGAAAATTTGTTCAGCTCAGTTTTGACTTGTTTAGGTCATGTATATCGAAGATTGGATGCTAGATGGAGTTGCCGGGTCCCGGAGTGGAGACAAGAAACCGGACGGAGGTACGTGGAGAGGCAGCCAGGGCGATGGATGGTGTCGTTAGTGTGGCCGGCACAAACTTGATCGTTACTGCACAATACCGCCAAGTATGAAGAAATTTGGAAGACATCTCGGCATGGTCCAACTCTCATTATGAGTGCTGCTGTTATAATACAGCTGTATTATGAGGCTTTGAGAGAGTCACCGCGGGAAGTACGATGAGAATGCTTCTCACGAAAAACTCGTTTTTTATTAGTTGGTTTCTATGTAATCCAAACCAGTAGTAAGGGTCGATACTCTTACCAGGCTTTGAATCGCATTCCACCTGACCCCATCCAGGTCCTCTGGGGGCTCAAAAAAAAAATTAAAACAAAAATGTAGAATATGGGCCAGGTGAACCTTAGATCCATCTAATTTTTTTTGTGTAGTATAGGCCCCCCGTTTTAAAAAATGGATGTAGATTGAAAGCTTTTGACGACTACCGATGCCCAGAGACATCCGCATTATCGTCATTCAGATGCGATGATCTCATTTCTTCCTCCCCTTGAGCAGGTGGCCCCGGCTCCTGAGCAACAGCACGAAACTTGACAGCATAGCTTACACTTTACGGCTATGTCATGTGAGCGAGAGGAGTCTCTCCGGTCGTGTCGGCCCAGTTCTATTAAAATGCCCCATTATACTATAAACAGGTAGAGCCAACTACCCTTTTGTAGTAAAATGGCGCAAACGAGCAATCGAAGTCTTTTACGACTACATAACGACACGACGCCCATGAACATCCGCAGAATTACTATGCCTATGGGTTGCCCATCTTCACGCCACTTATTACTTAATGTTTTGATGTAAATTACTTCAACAACGGTTTCATTTCGGCCATATATTAACTGCACATCCTGTTTTAGTTATATATCAGTTTAGCTGAAACTGATAACCATACAGCGAGTGTACGTTTCCCAATTAAAGGAGTCAGTTAACTAATGCATTAGGAGCTCGTTACAGCGCCTAGAATTTGAGCACAGCTATCTTTTAGCTAACAGTCGTGTCGAAAAGTTGTTTAACACAATTCATTCAATTAATTGTATATTTTATTTCATATCATAAGATGACAAATTAGCAGTGAAAGCCCTTTGCTGATTGCCGACGTTTGTTACCATACGCATACGCAGACGCGTTGTCCTCCTTTACCCCATCCCCAAATGGGCGACCAGCAACTGAAAAACTGCATAACACGCGACAGCATAGCTGTCACTTTATGACGACATCGTGTCACCGATAAGTACTCAAGCGTCATGCCAGCCCAATTCGGCTACAATGCAGCCGACGACTACGAAGAATCTTAAATTATTATATAGTATTAATTGTTTAAAATTAATGATTATCTTTGCTCTCATAAGAATTAATATATGTAAGTGTTATAAAAACTAATAATGTATATTTAACAGCTGTATCAAAATAGTTTAAAAATAAGTGAAATTGGCCCTTAAACTTTAAATGGGGAACAGTTGAGAATCAATGAAGACATTCAATTCTATAATACAATTGCAAGAAAAGGGAAGGGTTGTAGGGTTTACTCTATCGTAAACGTTTAACTATAATTTATTTATTATTCCGGTGAGTTTTTTTTACTATTCACTACTTAAAATAAAAAAAACTTCTTCAAATTTAAACTTCATTATACCTTGGAGCGGAACTGTAAAAAATTCAACAGCATATGCATTCTTTGAGATAATAAGGTGTTATTTACCCGTCGTTTTCGACGGCACTACTTACAAATAACTATGAATCATTTCTCGTCGTGCCAGTACATTTAATACTCTCACATGAAGGAGCTTACTTTAACGCGGGCGCAGTAAAAAGGGATCAGGGTAATTCCCGGATAAGATCTCGCTGTATTATCGAGCTTAATTAATGCACGAACGACGATGAGGTACATTCTGCACTCCATCGATGCTTTGTTGAAAAATAAGCGTACAATAATATTCAATAAGCTATAAATATTTAATTTCTGTTTGTAAAATCTGCAATGTATATTAACGTTGTTTATCCACCGTCGATTGACGAGGTGGAGTTTATAGGAACTGGTTCATGTAGGAACGGTAAAAATTACAAAAATTACTCACCATCACGCCTGTTCACTAATGGGGTACGGTCGCCACATATGAGGATCCCTGCACACCCGCCTTCCCTGCTCCACATACTTAATTCTCTTTACAAAAACAAGCAATGGAGAGAGTTTCATGATAGCCGAGTTATAGCAGATATCAGCCTCTACTAGAAATAACTAAAAACCGTGATAAAATTCTTTAAAAGGTTGCAACGTTGTAGATTGTACCTCCACTAGAGCACTCTGCGTCAGTGTGAGCGGGGCCGCAAGAATATAATAACAACACCATCACTTCTCAATACAAGAGCGTTTCGCCCACAAATAAGGCTTTTATTTGGCCGTAAAATTTTAATTAAAAATTAACCATTTAATTAAACCTTGGAGATCGGATGAGATAAGTTCATACTTCATTTGTTTCGGAGTATCTGAGTACAGTCGTGAAAGGGTTTCGTTATTGGGCACTTTCTTATTGGGCACTTTCTTATTGGGCACTTTCTACTTGTATTTAGAGTTTGTTATTAATTTCAATAATTTACTTGTAAAAATGCCTGAAGCTAAATAAAGCTTAAGAAATAAGACTGCCGTGTGGGGAATTCTCAATGAGTTACGCCCGTAACATTTATATTAATGTTACATACATTCCAGAATGCATGGATTTTACTCGCTAAGAATGATCACGAATTTAAGAATGAGATGCTATGCAGTAAAACGTAAATCATACATAATATATTAAATATTACATATTTAATAATAATGATAATATATGGACTCATCACCAACAAGTGCTAATTAGTAGTAAGTTAACTTTTCAAAGTAAATTTAAGAAGTTTTTATTTTAAAGATATTTTTTCCCTTGACGGGATTCGAACCTGCTGCATACCTGCTTACGTTACCACTGCACCAATCGTCGTCAAAACAAGATTCCTACGATTATACACTTTATAAATTTCTTGTATCAAGTGTGAGGGAGCAGACCAGCAGTCGCAGCTGTTCAATGACCACCGACGACCTTGGCCCTCAACAAAATTGTTATGATTCTTGCCTCCTCCCCTTCCCCTAAAGGACGTTCAAAAAACCTCTGTACCATAAGAAATGCTACAACTTTGTTGTCACTTATCGGCGGTATCATGTCAGTGAGAAGTACTCCTATTACGTCAGACTATTCCACTGTAATACACATTCTCCTTCTTAAAGTTTCGACCTTAAAATGATTTAAAATTTTAATCAATTTCGTTGATTATAAGAGAATAATAAGCAAATACAAAGTAGTACAGCGACTGTTTAACATAGCGACTTAAAACCGAAAACGTTTTTAAATGAATAAATCATCAACTCGAGAAAGCCTTCGTTCATATTTTACTTTTCAGGAGCAAGTTTGAAATTGAATACGAATTGTTTCAACATTCAGGCCTCAAATACTACCTTCCGACGAGAGTTAGATTGTTCTACGATAAGGACAGTCGCGCACCAAACTGTTTAAGATTATAAATAAATGTTTATTTTAACGAAATTGCCATTTAATTTGCTCCGTGTTAGTCCGTTTATTCAGTTATATAAAAAGCTTTAATAATTTCCAACCCAGTCTCGAAAATAATAGTTATATACAAAGTTGTCTGAGAGTAACCGCTATTTAAGCTATAAGGCCGCTTTTATATATATCACAATTTTTAGGGTTCCGTGCGTAATGCATAAAAGTAAAACACAGACTACAAATTGATTGTAAATGGGTCCGCCTTATAGGATCAGTATTGCCGACTGTTGGTATGTCTTATAACTTATAGCTTGAGTAAGGCACGCGTAAAGAAATATTTTGAATTCATTCTGAATACAGTAGACTTCTTCATTCTTTAAGCAAAGTCAAAATACACAATCTTGTATTTATATGATTCTCTCATGGTAATCTTAACCTATCTAGGTAAACGGTTAGTATCTCTTTTCTTCTGTTGACGCAGGGAAACGCATGCCATGAGGGGTTCGCCCCGCTGAAGCACAAAACCAAAAATCTTTTTTAGTGCTTGTAACACAGGTTTGCCTCCTGCCCTAAGACGCTCAACTGTAATTCCGTCCTTCCCCGGAGCCTTTCCCCCTTTAAGCTGCGCAAGAGCTAGTCAGGCTTGTATGCGGCTATTTGTTTGTTGCGTTGTTCTGGGTATCGGGATGTGGAACGTGCGACGTACATAGCTTGCTATAGTAAGCTTCGATCTCAGATAAGATCTCGGGCTTTGAAGAAACGGTAGCCCCAGAATTAGTACTAATCTTTGTCAGATGATTTCTTCTAAGCATCTCCACAAATAAATTTAACCCTCCATTCTGCTCCATTGCTTCGGCAACCCGTAGCGTATTTCAGCAGCGAAGGTCATGGCGTATTAGTACCCGAATTCGCTTTGAAAGAAGCTTGGCATCGGCAGACGTAACGTCTTGTGCTCTGCGTCTTATCTGAGAGCTTAGCTTTCCTGCTCGTATACTTACTCCTACAGTAATCCCTCACCCACGTCCCGCATGCTACCAAACACACCACTCATGGCCTTGCCAATTGCCATTGTAGTTACCAACATATCGAGGCCATCGAACCAGTCTTTCGTCTCGGCGTATTAATTTGCGAATTTACTTTGAAAGAGGCTTGACATTGGCAGACGTAACGTATTCGTGAGCTTTGAGATGAGATGTCTGGACTTATGAGGGAACCCTCATAAGTCCAGACATCTCATCTGAGAGTTTAGCTTTCCAGCTCGTATACTTACTCCTACAGTATCCTTCATCCACGTCCCACATGCAACCATGGCTGCATGGTATATATAATTGCCATTGTAGTTCGAGGAGCGCGGGAGCGATAGTCTTGCCTTCGATACTTCCTTCTTAGCCGGCGGCGCGGAAGCCGCCGGATTCCCCTTCTCTTATAACGGCGGCGCTGGTGCCGCCGGTTTCTTGGACGTCTTCCGCCGGATGACATCCGTCCAGGACTCCGTCCATGGCTCCTTTCCCTAGGACTCCATGTATGGTGCCGCAGCTCTTATTTCTTGCGGCGCCACCGCCACCGCCGATGTCGAGGTTAACGGAAAGAACGCCGCCTACTGTCCCTCTTTTCCCTTGCCTTTCCGTTTACACTTGCCTTTATTAGCTTGGGGAAGGGCCTGGAGCTCCGTCGTTTCTAGGCAGAGGTGCACCTCCTCAATGGCCCTCTCGTTCGTCGCTGTTGTTGCCACTTTTGTCTTCGTTGCCGATACCGCCGCCTGCCTTGCAGCTATTGCCGCCCTCGTCTCTTTCGCCAGTGGCCCATTGTCTCTGGCAAGCGGTGGAAGACGCAGAGGGGCGAGAGGAAAGCGCAGCTCTAGGCCCGATATGCGGGCATCGAGCATGTTACCCACCATCTGCGCCAATTCTTTCAGGAGGTCGGCAGTATTCGGCACTGCCGCCCCTTGTGTCGCCTTTTTGCGGGACTCTTCAAAGTGCCACCTGTAGGTGCGGACTTCTTCTCGAATGTTGCCCAGCTCCATTCGTAACCGGACATTGCCGGCGCGCAATCGATACACTTCGTCGCCCTCCGTTCTGTCAACCAGGGACTCGAGCATCTCCCAGATTGACTCTTCGGCCCTTCTGCTTTTGGCGGCGTAGCTGCCTCGAAGGTGGGCCGGTTTTTCGGTGAGTTTGAAGATTATGCCAAGGTTGACCTCCGTAGCCAACCTGATGTTTTCGGCCCACGTCTTTCGGACAGCGAGAAAATGGAATAGAGAAGCTCCTCCAAAACCACTACCGGTTCTCCTTTCCTTCCCCCTACAACTCCCCACAGCTTCCTCTGACGGAAGTCGTCTTTCCCCACTAATTCCAGCACCTCCGGACATCACTCCCGGGGGAACACCGTGGCGTTCACAAAATACTCCAACCACAGTTTACCGAAGCTTACAGTAGGTCAAAGTATTTTGTAAACAAACCCCAGAGTTCCCAGAAAGAGTGGGTGACCATAACAATAAATAGCGTCAAAAGACACATCAACACATGCCCCGAAAGGACCCACCCTAACAAGTCGCCTATGCAGTAACGCTTCGGGACGGTCCAGAGACTAAAAAACCAGACGGTCAAAACCGAGACCGTGCCTATATGGACGACCTGTTCTTTTCCCTATACCAATTCCCGAGTTACAAACGTGGAAATGTTTTTGCAACCCCAAGATTGATACGTCTTGGGGTTGCAAAAATAACGCAAGAAACGCCACAAGAATCTTCATACACATAATCCCAGAACGTGCCATCGGATTTTTCTCAGTTCCACCTCCAGCTCAACACTTAGTTGGTTATTCAGACGAAGCATTCGTCCGTTATACGTAGCCAAGTAAAATCGATGGTAGCGATCCGTAGCCCGGAAATTCTTAGCACCCCTTACTCCGCCGTTACCGTGACGTTATAGGGGCCGAATTCTGCTGTTTTTGTCCATTAAAGGTAAGTGCTCGTAATTTCCATGCTGATCAAGCGGATTGGCAATCGCAATTGAGTTTCACACCGGCGCCTCTGCTGCATGTCACCGATCCGATTGACGGTACCGCCATCACTCGGCGCGACGGCTGTCCGGGGCTCCCGTCTACTTCACTGTCACAATGAAGCAGACCGGACACCAAACAACCAGGTAGCTGAAGCCTCCTAAATCCCAAGAGGCTATTGCCCTATGACGACTTTTACGGCACCCGAGTCTTGGATTGAGGGTGGGGGTATTCTCAGACCGCCCCCACATTGCCTTTGCTTTACGGTGGCATTATGAGAGTGAGAGGTACCCGATTTCGTTTCATTGTAGGATGTTGTGTCATGCAATATGCATAGAACTACCGCCTCCTATGCAGCATGGCACTACCTCTTCCGATAATATATAGAGAACCAGAAACTGTAACGCAGGACAACGATTTTTGTGCACTCCTTTCACTTGAGTCCTTCTGGGTTTCATATTTTCCTTTTTTTTTAACAATAGGAATTATGTCACTACTTCCTTAGTCCTTCGTTTTCAATATCAACCATTTGTGACCATGTGACTGAACCATCGCTGTGAACCAGAGGGAAATATTAGTACCTTCTTTTATAGTCAAGTGAAGCAAACGAGAGCCTTTTGGTGACGGTCGACATCAATGAGCATTCACATTTTTGTTGCTCGGGTATGTTGACCGCCTCTCCTCCCCCCCACCAAAGATTCTATACTCATAATGTACAGGAATCACGACAGCGTAGAATAGAATATATAATAGAAATATCTTTAATCAATAATCCTACATCACTGCAATACCGACAAAGCAAACAAAATAATAATGCTAAAGAACGTACAAATAAAACAATAATAAAAAGTACTAAAGAATCATCCTATAAAAAACAAAGCTACGCAGTGCTGTCTGCACAGCGATGCATCGTGAGGAGCACAGAAATGGACATCAGTCGGCGTACGACGGAGAACTGAGGTTCACCGACACCGGTTTACATTAACATCCGGGAGGTAAGACGGAAGGCAGTGACTATAAGGAATACTTACTTTTTATAAAATAATATTACAAATAAATAGGCCAATTCAAATTGTAGAGCATTATATAAAATGAATAATGAAATAAAATATATATTCATAACAATGATATTCTTTTTTTTATACAAAGTGATAAATATAAAAAATGGACATAATTATTATACTCACATTACATCAAGGATTAAGTATCATTAAGAAACACAACAAGAGTAATTAGAAATTTAAGGATAATGGTACTGCACTGCAATAGTCTGCCACCATTATTATCGCAATTAAAATAAGGTCACGTGCCTTATTTTAATGGTGTGAATTACACAGGGGTGAATTAATTTGTATAATACATAAATATTTTGATAGTTATTTCGAATAGATAGGTTAGACTTGTGTAACAAATACGTCTTATATTTATTTTTAAAATTATTTATTGTATTTAGCGATCGTAGAGGCGGTGGTGAATTATTCTAACACTTAGTGACCGAATATCTAAAATTACCCCGAAATGTTGCGGTTCTGTGAAGTTGGGTAAGGAGCAAGTACGAAGATCCTCTATTAACTTGATCGCAGGCCCGCTGAAGTTTATCGAATAGGTATGGTGGTGTTCGATATCTAATGATGCCAAAGAGCAGGGTGGCAAAATGAAGCTGCCTTCTCTGATCCATACGAAGAATCATGGCGTTGTTGAGAAAGGAGGAAACATGGAGGGACAGCGAAGAACTAATGGCCGCATGCATTCTATACTCTTTGTATAAATTCCTTTGAACGAGAAAGTAGACACGATCCGATTACAGCATCTGCATAGTTCAAGTGGGATAAAACTAAAAACTTACATAACTTCAACCGAAGATCGGTATTCAAAGAGCTATAAATTTAACATAAAATCCTTAGCGTGTAAAAGCAATTACTGACAATCCGTATCACATATTTTTTCAACTTTAAATAAAATTTCGTCAAAAAGCACACCCAAATTTCGTACTTCCACACCACACGGTCAATTTCCGCGTCCAGTATTTTCACGACAGGAGAATTTTTTTTTCGTCATTCTGTATATCTGATTTCTGGTGCCGATCATTATATTTTCTTTTGTTTGGATTTAGTACAAATGTATGTCATCTGCGTAAATATGATATTTGCAGTGTTCAACGTGTTTGACGATATCAGTACAGTACAGTGCAAAAATCAATGGACCAATTATGGACCCCTAAGGAATCCCCCTATTGGAGGGGCTGACGTCAGATAGAATTGCAGAACCAATGTCTTCTCCTACCTGAGCTACCTGTGCACGTTTACTGAGATAACTGCGAAACCACGCTATTGCATGAGGACTAAAACCATAATAGCTAATTCAGTCATCCGATTACATACAATCCTTTCCCATTGGAAACCTCAAAGACATATCTTGGAGGTATATGGGAGAATGTTGATAGGTCGTAGTTCCTTAATGTCTGTGTTTCAGGTATGGGCTTTACCACAGCAGTTCTCCACGTAAGAGGAAATGTATTTGTAACTATGGACATGTTGATAATTCTTGTAATAAACTGATCGGCAAGGTGCAAGCAGCATCTCCAAGGAAACACCGTCTACTCCTGTGGCATTACAATGAAGTTATTTTAAAATAATACGTGAAATCCGTCTGTAGACGTAAGAGGGCAGTTTTATGAGCAAAATTCTTGGACTCGTAGAAATTAATTGCGATTGGTGAAACGCAACTACTACCTGGCAAGTCTGAAAAGTATTTATTAACTTTGTCTGGGTCACGAAAGTGATCTGATAACTAGTAATTTGGCGTTTCTGTAGAATTGATATTTTGTTTTAAATGTTTCCGCAGTACGCGAGTGTTATGTGTGTCAGAAATGATGTATGGACTAAAATAGGTGTCCTTTTCGCAAGCAATAGCATTCGTTACCTGACGCTTAATTCCTTATAATAAGCAATAGATGAATCAGTTTTAATAAGGCGAGATATTTTGCCAGCTTCTTTTACGAGATTACATCATTAGTTTAAAGTTATACGTAATCCATGGATATTGGTGAGGTTTAATATTTACTGTCTTAATGGGAGCGAGAACATTAAATACCCATATTAATATATCCGTAAATTCTTCGACCAATTTGTCAACATCCACTATTTGCAACAATCTAGTCAAGTCAATAGTCCTGAGCACCACTTGTAGTACTTTTTTTTCGATATTTTGTTATTTACCTATACGCAATTTTTTAGGGGGTATTTTAACGTTAGGTAAGTTGAGGTGAAAATATATGAAGGCAAGATTACTCAAATCACGAATATAGTCCGCCCAGACACGATCCAAGTTTGTATTATAGCAAACGAGGTCGATTAGAGTTTCAATTTCATTCATAAAATGGGTAGGTTCAGTTGTGAACTGCTTCAGGTTGTGCATAGCAAGAAACTCCTGTAGCATTCTGTGGTGATGATAATGAACAGTTAAAAAGTTTATATTAAAGTCACCCACGAGTATTATACAGTCATAAGTCACAGATATATCACTTACATCGATGTTACCGCTTGCATGTTTTACTGTGACTAATGAGTTAAGGGTAATAAAGCGGTCCGTCTGTATACACTTCCTTAATCTTAACCTCCTATACTATTGCGTTTATAAAGTGTATATAAAATACACTCAATGTAAATACAATGTGAAATACTGTTTTAAATAATATATAGATTATTAGAATGTAATTAGATAGGGTATATGTATTATTATATATTAAACAATAAGGAAATATTTTATAGATAATTATAATTTTATGAATGTAGATAATAACATTATATGAAACGTTCGCATTCCTGGTATTCAACCCCCTCCACGCCACATTACTATACAGATTTTGCAGCAGCCAATCTAGCAAAGTGGCGAAAGATTATATAACTATGGCAAGTACGACATCTAATACAAATTCAGTAGAAAAACTAAGGTTTAAATAAAATTTTATTTAACATGAGGTACCAGAAAAAATAAAATTTTATTTAACATGAGGTACCAGAAAAACAATACGTAGGACGGTTACAGTGTACAAATGAAGCTTCAACCAAAAATCCTATTAACATCGGTGGCATTCCGAATCCGTTGCACTTCGGTACTAGAGCCCTGTCGGGCATAGATAGGCCCTCCTCTGGCATACACAAAGCGCCATCTGCGACGGCGCCCCTCTTCACGAGCCTTATAAAAGAGATGGCGGTTAGTACGCGTCAGATGCTCATTAATGTACAGGCGACGCGCGTCCCCATCCACTATTCCCGACGTTACGGCACCTCGGCGCGTTCGTGCCGCACGCAGGATGTCACCGCGGAGAGACCTCCTCGCGAGGCGCACTCTAATTAGCCGCGGCCGTTGCTGTTCGCTACGATCAACTGCTGCACGAGGTGGACCCTCGCGCTCCGCATACACGATGTCATTGTTATTGATTGTGATACCAAGCTTTTTGGTGACCAACGCTGCCAAGTGTACGGTACTCTCACCCTGCTTCTCTGGCAGCCCCGTTATTTCAATGTCATTGAGGAGATCATTTTGCTCGCGATCATTGAGCTCCACACTCAGCGGTGAAACTGTCTCCATGAGACTCGCCTCGCCAATGTTCTTCGACTGCAGTGAGCTGGTCATCCATAGCGTCGACGCTTGGTGATGTCTGCCATGGTGGTATTAAGGTTGGTTATCTCCGTCTTAAACGAAGATATTTCGCTTCGCACTGACACCATTTCGAAGCGCACAAGCCTCATTTTTTCTGACAAATTGGTACCTATAGCATCACCTACGAAGGCCTCCTGGAATGCTTCATCCGATGCCACATCAGTTGAGGGAATGGCAGTGGTCGGAGACGTTTTCGATCCCGTCTCCTTACATGTATGGCATCGCCAGCTTGACCCCCTGCACGGATCGAACCCAACCGCGCACGATCTATGCATAACCAGTGAGCACCGGGTACATCTAGCACCTTCAGTAGTAGACACGAATTTGCCAAATAAACTACATTTATTGGCCATGTTGGAGTATTTTCAATAAAAAAGTCACTTTACTATTTGAAAAAAAAAAGTAATATGTATAGTAATAAAAAAAAATTGGGATAATTACAAAATAATTCCTATAATATATTTCTGTACTTAACTCCGGTCTATCTCAAACATTGTTCGATCTAAATTGTTTCTATAATAAGTATGCAGAGAGTTCACTTTGTTAACTATGTTATTAGTACGCGTGGACTTGCGAACATTTTGTGGGTATCTGCTGCTACAGACGTAGAAAAAAAAACTATAACTACCCACATTGTTTAGTTCTGTTGAGACTGGTTATTTGTGTGGAGTTAGAAAGAAATGTGTGCGGTACTTACTTAGGTAGATTTTTTTTAACAAAGCAGTCGGACATAGTTTCTGCAAATGGAGCAAATCAGGCAGCGTGCCCTCTTTAGGAACCTCCATAAGACGGGGCTATCACCGAAAGCCATCCATGATGATATGGTCAGTACTTTAGAAGAATCTGCTCCGCCTTATTTATCCGTCAAAAAATATATAGCAGAATTCAGCGTGGTAGAGAGAATATGAAAAATGAACCCCACTCTAGAAGGCCTTCGACGTCCACTACTGACGAAAATGTTAAAAGTACTAATTTAATTACAGGTGATCGCAGATTAAAAATTGGGGAGATAGTCCAGATTATTGGTATCTCTTGTGAACGAACATAACACATCATAGTCGACGCATTGGGTTTCCACAAGGTATCTGCGGCGTTTGTTGCGTGACTGCTTTCAGTTGAACAAAAAAGGACGCGATTGACCATTTCACGTGACTGTCTATATTTATTTGAATCAGATGCAGATGATTTTTGAATCGGTTTCTTACAATGGATGTAACATGGGTTCACTACTGTACGCCAGAAATAAAACAACAGTGAAAAGAGTGGAGAAGACCTGCTTCACCATCCCCTAAAAAGGCTGAGGCGATTTTGTCTGCTTCAGCATCCTGGAGCTCAAGGATGTGAATATGATTGATTATCTTAAAACGTGTCGGACTATAAACTCTGATTACTATTATGTCTTACTACGTCGTTTACGAGAGGAAATAAAAGAAAAGTATCCAGGAATGCTCGGAAGGGAAGCCCTGTTTCATCAAGATAACACCCGTGTTCACACTTCTGAGCAATCAATGGCTGAAATCCACAATTGTGGCTTTGGCGCCGCATCCGCCTTATTCACCTTATCTGGAATCGTCAGGCTGTTTCCTGCTCCCCAACTTAAAAAAGCACTTGGGGAATCAAAGACTTTCGGCAAATGACAAGGCCAAAACAGAAGTCGCACATTTTGACTTTAAGGTAGAATTCTTTTTTTCAACGGTCTAAATGCGTTAAAAGGGAGATAGCAAAAGTGCATCGAATTTGATGGTGATTATTTAGAAAAATAAAATATTACTGATTTTTGTAACTAATTTAATAATTTCTTTACTTGGTTGAACCGAATACCTTTCAATCTACCCTCGTACCTTATGTACATAAAACACAGAGTACATTATGTGGAAGATTTATGAAATGACTATACTTATTTAGGCATCATTTTTTATATCACTACTATGGTACTACGAATAGCACATACTGTGTATGTCTATGTCTATATATATATATATATATATATATATATCCCCGTCGTTAATGATTACGTCGATACGTTGTCAACCCGCCCCCTCCAATAGGTAGCCGGCTACTCATAAACCGCAAGAAACACGATAGCATAGTCATCACTCTTAAGACGGTAAATGCAAGAGGAACCTCCCTTGTCTCCACCATGGTTCAAGCCTTGTCATGGCGGTGGGGCTTAGTAGCCTGGGGTGAACCCAGGCGAAGCCTTATAAGAAGAGGGGGCTTAAAGATCAGGAGGAGGAATCGCTCTCGGTACCCCTCTTATAAGAAGAGGGGACCTAAGAGCAACAGGAGGCGCTTTTGCGCACGGGGCAGGGGGCGAGGATGGGAACTTCACCCCATTGCACTGTCCCAAAGTCGGTGGGGTCATCCCGTAGTGCTGGGCTACCTCATCTGTAGAGGTGGATTTGGTCCCTTAGGGGGCTGACTAGCCGTCGAGGTACCCTAATGATTGTTGTTCTGGGGCACCTCACCAAGAGCGGCACTGATGGCACTCGCAGTGGTTTTTGTGGGCATTCGGCACTATCATGTGCCGCGAGTCCCGCACACCACTGGACCCCACCCAGGGCGGGAGAAGGCGCGTAAATGCGTTTCCTCGTGTCGAAAAAAAGAGGTACCTCCCGTGTGGTATCCCGATGCGATCCCGTCATTTTCATCAAAAGAAACTGAAATTTTAAAGTTCCTTAACCGTCATTGCATACTTGTGGAATGAAAGAAAACTTTAAAATCTCAGTTTCTTTTAGTAAAAATGGCGGCATCGCATCGGAATATCACATTTAACAACGTAATAATCTTTAACAGCTTAATATCTTACAATTCATTAAAAATTAAAAATGCTTTAATATAAAAAAAAAATCAAAGTTACAACCATTTTAAAATCACTAATTTAGTTCTTATATAACAAGAACATTCTCTGGCAATTTCCCTCTTGCCAGATAAGCAATTTCCTGGCGTCCATAACTTTTAGTGTAGTCAGTTAATTATTTCATCCGTCGCAAGTACTTGTGAAAATATTAACGAAATAATATAGTTGTGTGGTCTTGTCTGCGATTTGAACACGGAACCGCTCTAAGCGAAAATCACACCCCAAGACCAACGAGCCAATTGAATATCGTGTTGAAAATTACAATAAAATTTTTAGTCCGACATATGTGAGCTTTACTGAAAGGCAGCCTACATTAGTTCTCGAGCTAAAGCTTAAAGCACGACCAGCCCTGCGAGGCATTTGCTGCTCGAGCTAGCTATCCCCGAACGAGTGCAGCAGCCTCGGTGTCGTCGCGGAATTCACTCTCGCGGCAATCTAGACCCGTTCAATCCGTTATAACCGCGAACGTCCATAATCGTTTTTATGGAGGCAAACGAGCAATCAGTGCCTTTTTACGACTACTGACGCACATGAACATTGAATTGATTTGATGCATTCACCCCTCCACAGTTGTGGATTTACCGACATCAAGATGATATGCGTGGAACTTAGAGTTTTATTGCCATGTTCGAAGATGGAATTCAGCTGCTGGTATTTAAGTATAAGGCCTGTAGCGAATAAAAAAAATGAAACTACACTCGTGAACCCTGTACCAACCGTTTCACTGGACTCAGTCCTGGTCCGATTGCTGACTACCGGCGCCCGTCACTACTTTGTTCATTCTATTAGGGTTGGTTCTATGACGACTTGACATTTACATATCTCTACCAAATTAATATAGAAATTCCATGTCATTAGCAGACATAAGCCGGGGTATTCCAAGCATATTATAATGATTGAAATTAATTATTCAGAGCTCATAACAACGAGCCGAGCGGAACCTTTGTATGACGATTGGGGGGATTACGATTGTTCATTAATATCAGTGGTCCCATTAATGATAAATTACCGTGAAGGCACCATTTTATTTAGTAGTGGACGGCAAACATATAATAGGGTCTTTTTTCATGGTGCAAACGAGCAGGCGACGGGTGGGATCCGCTTATCCGTAAAACCACTTAACTACCAATGAGGTTTTTCACGCACCCTGTTGGCTGTCCATGTAACAGTACGCTCTTCTGGAAGTACAATAAGGGGCACCTCAAGAAAACAATTCATACCGGTTCAAGAATAAAGAAAGTAGCTGACTTCACAATGCTGTAGTAAGCGGTAATTGCATCTAAAACACAAAGTTTTAGATCCAGGGACATCACGGTAGTGATTTTGAATTCTGCTGCGATGTCCTAAAAATTAACCTGCATTCGTGGTACAAGCTCGGACAGCTGCTTGGAACACTATCAAGTGTAAGCTTCAGGGACTTTAGTGGTAATCGAATAAAGTGATTGGAACATTGTTTTTCTGTTTTCGAAAATAACTGTTTAAAAGTGTTAAGAACTTTTTCTTTTTCTTTTAGATAATAAGGCTATGATTGGTATAAACATACGTTTTGAGTCTATTTCCGTCCCTTTCCCTATAGGCAGAAAACCGCAACAGCGCATTAAATACATACGTAAGTATAAACAGAAAAGTGTTACGAGAATAATTCCGTAACAGATTTAATCTGTAACAATTATGTTAGTTTTATGGATGTGTTTGGGAGGCCCTGGTAAATTCGGTAGAACACTCTCACACTCTTCGTAGTGTCGAAGGATAAGGATATTCGGACGAAACCATTGCGCCAAGGATTCGAGTCATCACGTGGAATGCGGTCAAATGGGATTAGTTATTGTGACTGAGAGACACAAATATGAGAGCAGCACTTCACGTACGGTCAGGCCCGAACCTCATCGATAAATCCGACATGCCAGCGTGAAGCACTGATTCGTGTTGCTGCCGACCTAACACCTACTAATTTGGCCTTCGCTTTCCAATGAATGATGTGGGAATGTTACGTTATTCGATAAGTCGTCTCACAGTATTTCAATATTAGCTGAACCTTTTATCGGAGTGTATTTATTATTATATTTATATAGTGTATTTAGTGGAGTGAATACGAGAAAAGATGATTTCTTAGTTGTAGCTTGTTGGTGGTGTACGTAGTCATTAGTTAAACTGATGCGCTTCTTTCATTCATTAGATCGTCATCAACTACCAGGTTCTCAGAAACTGCCTGAAACTCCACAGTATTGTCAACATATCTCGATTTCAAAGGGGTTGTGCTAAACTTGTGATTATGCAATGAAACAATATTACTACCTCTTACAGTCCGCTCAAATGTAAAATAGAGCTCCAACTACCTAAACAGTTTGCAAACTATAAACGTCCACTCTCGCGTTGCTTTTGTTCCTAGAGCCGTAAATTATATACCAGGGTATATAATTTGGGTTTACGGGCTGAGGGTTTCCGTATTCCGGTGTTTCGTTAGGGACTCACATTAGGCCGTACTCCAAGTAGCCGATAAAATATTGAAGACAATTAGCAGCACTTGCAGGTTTCAATAAAAGTCCCGAGCAGATGTTAAGAAAAGTATGTGATAATTAAAATTGATTTGTAAACAATATAGTCACGTATTACAAGTGACTGTATAAAAGTGATTCCTCAATAATAATATTGACCACCAGTTGGCTTGAAGCGCAAAGAAATCGATCGCTGGCTACTTCAATATGACTGGCTTTTTAGTGACAACCCTTTTACGGGATCAAAGGAGCAATAACGCTGAATAATTATGAGCAATAAATGACCATTCCCCGGGTTTCACCACAACATGGCTCAGCGCGCTCAAAACGAGGAACTCCCTATACAACAAGTCGGTTAAACTCCAGTGTCACCCTCCTTACAGGCGTTACTTCCTATTCTTCCCTATTTTTTTATTTTTGCCAACAAGGTTTACATTGGTATGAACAGGTATATTCGCAAAGGTCTGAATTTGCCTCTCTTGCTGTCTCTACCACCGTAGACAAATAAATTGCAACAGCGAATGAAACGATTCAACTATAATATATTGGTTCACATACATAGAAGAAACGTAAAAACAATTATAAAAAGGGCCCAAACAGAAACGCTATTTTTATTAAACAAGACGGTAAAGAGCCATTAGATTAGCCTTTTAAACTAATTAACGACGTCCATAAATATTCGCATAATATTGAATTATGAAACAAATTATAATTGCAATACATAACATGCTTAACATGCATAGCTTAGAGCTCAAATGACGTAACTAAATCTCGAAAGACCTAAGCTTTGCTTATAATATTTAACCGCTAGCACAACTTGTTCACATGACATTTTTTTTTAAATGAAATTAGAGGGCTATAAGTAGAGAGAAATAGAGAAAGACACACACACACAGAGAGAGAGAGAGAGAGAGAATTACACAAAGATGCAATTTACGATTTCGATGTACTGCGATATTAGCGGTGGAAATAAAGTAAACAAAAAGCTTCACATTATTAATATCAATAATATTTTTTAACATAAGGGGCCGCGGCACAGTCAGAATTTTGAAAAAAAAAATTGACCTCGTATCAAAAGGTTCTTCATAGAAGGACTTCTAAAATGCACATCTTTCCCTATTCCCTTTTTAGTGGCGACCGGAAACATACAAACCGCGCGAAAAGCGAGAGCTACCTATCTGGTTGTGACAGCCCGATTTGGCTGTCTGAAATATTTTTTATAATGTAAGGGGACAAACGGGCATCGGAGCCCTTTTGCGACTACCGGCGCCAAGAATATCAGAATAATTGCTACGCCGTTACGTTGTCCTCCTTTTCCCCTAATGGGGCACCAACTACTCACAAACCGCACGAAACGCGACACCCAAGATGGCACTTTACACCACTATCATGTGGGCGAGAGGTACCTCCCCAGTTGCTGCAGCATAGCAGTAATTCTCAATACATATGAAACGAGAGTATTGTTTCATTTGCACCGTTCAGATATCGCAGCGCTGTAGCTGTATTCGTTCATCCCGCCCGAGGAAAGTGTATGTGAGACTAGCGGATCCGCCCCGGCTACACCCGTGGATAAATTATACTCTTAATCCTTCATTGGAAACATTTCTTATAAGAGGTGTTGCCATGCTGCATAGGAGGAGGTAATACCATGCATAGTACATGACACTACCTCCTTCTATGCAACGGTATTGGTCCGGCACGATTGGGGAGTTACCTCTCGCTCACCTGACACCGCCGAAAAGTGACACCTACGGTGTCGCGTCTCATGCGGTTTGTGAGTAGCCGATGCCCCAATTAGAGCGGGGAAGTGCAAAGTAGGGCAACGCATCGGCATAATTATGCTGATGTACATGAGCGTCGATAGTCGTTGAAAGGCTCCGACTGCTCGTTTGATCCCCTATACTATAAAAAAAGTTAAATCCATGTACGAAAACCGTAAAAAATGGATTCAGTAGACCTTCAACGGAATTAGTTTTATACACGCAGTAAGCATATACGAGTATGTAATGCCAATTGAATCGGTGCGATCAGGAAACGGGGGTTCAGGTTTTACCCGAGGAAAAACAAGTTTCCACGTATTGTATATTTTGTGGCCAGGAGCTAGGGCTTGTTGCAGAGTTGTGCGGATATTTGTGATGCCACTTGGTGGTTAAGCCAACTGTTTTTTTATCTATTTTTATAACGCTTTTGAGAAAAATTACGAGACGTCATGGAAAAATATGAAAGGTGAATTGCGAACCAAGAACGTTGAAACACTTGAGCAAAATTTATTCCAAATGTTACCTTTCACTCATAAATTAGGGACTATTCGATTTATTGCCAAATTTTTAGGCAGAATCGAAGGCTGAATAATAAGTTAATTTTGGAATTCAAAGAAGAATGCGGCGAAACGGAAAAATGTATTTCTCTCTTACCTCTTACATGAATTGTAGAAACTGTTTTAGTAAGCAAATGTAGTTTACTATTTGGCTATATTTTTTTTTCTTTTTTTTTAATTTAGAAAAACATGATTTATATATCTTAGATATCTGGACGTTTCAGTTAGATTATATCAGCTATGGGCACAAAAGGTCAAATGCTTTTGATGTCGTTAAAACTACTCAAACTTTTAATCATTTAGTGTTATCCTATTTCTTATAGGGTCAAAGGAACAATAAAATAAATTCCGTGATCACAGGAGTCCATAAACATCCGCTTGGGTAAGGATTAGGCAGAGGCGATGAGTTGAAGTACAGAGTAGAGTTGGGGTGGGCCCAATGGCCAAGAAGCTACTCGTTTTATCAAATTGTAACGTTTAAGATGGTATCACGTACATAAGGGGCATCTCCCAGTATGATCGATTAGGCAGTAAGATAGCGGCAGTACTGCCTCTAACTATTTTCTTTAAATTAATTTGTGATGAATAATTTTTTGTTTTTGATTTTTTTTATGAACCCGAACAAAAAGAAGTAGCAAGCCATTTATGTCATTGAAATTCAAATGTTTCACATTTTAATGTCAGGGTATTATCTTTCGATGTAGTTAGTGGCCCATTGGGAAAGGTGAAAAAGAGGACAACGCATCTGCATAATTACGCTAATATTTATGGCCATCGTTGATAGTTGAAAGGCTCGGATTACTCGTTTGTCCCCCTATACTATAAAAAAATATAGTATTATTTTGTGACAATTTCTGACTTAGATATTATTGAAGCTGCAGATTTGCCACACCGCTAGTCATATATACGACAGCTTGTAATAGCTGGCTAATCTCAATATTGCTTATAAGTAAAACAGATGAAATCATAATATTATAGGCACAGCCGTTATATTGCGTAGGCCACCTAATATCTGCTTCATTAACCTTTATAGCTTATTATAGTCGGAACGAGCCGCAATTATATAACGAAACACAGCGAATGCTGGGCTGGGATAATATTTACATTAAGATACAAATGAGGAAGATGTTTTCTTTAAATTAATGTAGTTTCTTGTGCCTACAATATTATTGTAAGTGTACATTGGGACAAGTCTATTCCTTCACCGGTATACAATTGGCTTCTTGACTTAAGAAGACGTTTTCCTGCTAATCACAAAATTCTAGATTGGACTTCCCGATATAAGTGTGAAAATAATACTTCAATGTTACTAATGCCATAAAAGATTGTATTGATGGATGTATTTCCATCTATATAATCTTCAATATCGAGTTATCGAGTATTATTATTATTATATTGTTTATAATTATGTTTAATATCATTCGAGTAGCAGGAGATCGGCCGCCTTTGCGTCCACTGAAAGAGGCCCGCGTTGAGCAGTGGATCGATAAGGGCTGATGATGATGATTATGGAGGTGATTTATGCTATCACACATCATGATATATTAATCACACCTAAACTATTGACCGGATTCTGATGAAACTCGGCAATTTGGTAGCTTTTGTACCATAACAATACATCGGCTTTAGAAATACTAGCTCTAGCACCTGGTTTTCGTAGTCCATATAGATAGAGTCGTTGGCACCAGATGGTCAACATATAGTTTGGAGCTGGAAGTCCACGGTGTCACTGCCTCTTAGGTTTTAAGAGGCACTACCAGGTTGCTTGGTAACTAGTTCAGACTTCTCGATAACTCTCATTCACAGAGTGCGTGTCGTCAAGCTGCATTGGAGCAGATAGTGCCATGCATAGGGCATGACACTACATCCTCCTGTGCAAAGGAATTGGGCCGGCACGACCGGGGCGGTACGTCTCGTTCAGATAATACCGCCGTAAAGTAACATTTCCTGTGTCGCGTTTCGTGCGGTTTGTGAGTAGCCGGTGGCCCATTGGGGGGAGGCCAACTCATGGGCATTGTAATAATGTGGATGTCTATGGGCATCGGTAGTTGTGAAAAGGCGTCCAAAGGAGTGCTCGTTCGCCCCCTCTATTCTATATATTAAAAAAATAATATATATTGTTTACCCCTTTCTATTCTATTAACGCCGATTTAATCAAATGACAATTTTCATAATTATTATAATGAATTAAATAAAATATAATTCCGTTAAATTTGAAAGTCACTTCACTTAATAATGAAATAACTTTCTGGACATCCGACTGAGTTTCAATTTGTTAATTATTCGCGACAAGGACAACAGAACACTTTTAAAAATGAGATGCTCCTTCTAAATACAAAAGCCATAAGAGATTCTAATCATTATATTAATAATATGATTAGCTCGTTTGTTACACGTACCATGAATTTACTGATAATAATGAAAACTCCAGATTTAATACATACACACAGCTTGTTTCAAGTATTGAATTTGATAACAATCAACTACTGTCTCGTAGTAACTGAATTCATTTGGCCAATTTTATGAAATTTGCTGTGTAGTAGTATCTTAGAATATTGTATAGAATATACCTTGGCATAAGATTTTAACTTCTTTTTACGATATCCGATTCAAACATTACGCGAGTGATATGTTGGGCTGTAGCTAATGTTGGCGAACATTTTTAAATTTAGAATATTTTTTTAGTTTCAAAATTCAGCTGGGTCAGAGAGGCATGCAGGTGGCCCTGTGAAACTATTTTCACTTATGGTTATGTAGATTTTATACTGTATAGACAAATATAGGGACAATGCGAACGTATTCCAATGAAGTGCACTAATTCAAAATCATACATACTTCCTTCTTTTCTACATAAATAATACACATTCATACATTCTACATAATAAAAAAGGGAGATTAAAAGGGTTCGGTTTTCGTAAGAAGAAAAGCGAAGTTTGAGAAGTGAATATAACGTTTTTTGAGCAAGCGACAGTCTCGGACGACCACATTTATTTTTATTTATTCGAGTAAAAGTGTAAACTGTTAAGGTATCATTATCATCGGTCCACTACTGGACGTAGGCCTCTTTCAATTAACGCCAAGACAACCGATCTCCCGCTACTCACATCCATCCGATAAGGTGGTAAATAATATTAAGTTAAAAACTACAAGTTAATAAACTTCTTTTTATTCTCTTTTTATTTAGGGACTTACATCAAAAAATTGATTAAGTTGTTTAAAATATTAATATGTTTATGAATAAACTGTGAAATATTTTTTGGTTCATTTTAAAAACTTTATTACCTTTTTATCATAACTAATAATAATATCGCGAAAGTGAGATTGTTTCTTTCCTATGCTTCCTGATTCGCAGCTAAACTGCTGGACAGGTTTTCATGAATTTTGGTATCCAGATATGTTATGACGTGTTCTCAATTATTATTAACAGAGATCACTTACCAACTGCGATGAAGTTGCGTAATGTTTTATATGTACCGTGAGCGAGATGAAGGCTTGAAGTATATAATAAAAAATATTACTTAAAAGCTCTTCTGGGTAATCAAAAATTAAAGATCTTTTCTATAAAATTATTTATATACATACCAATGCTTACTCGATTTTGGAACTAGTATTTTTCTGTGATCGCAAAGATAGTATATTGAAATATGGGCTATAATAATGCAAGTTCTGTACGTCGTAGTAAAATGAAAGATTGATAAGTTTCAACGTAACAATTTCGACAACACATGTGTTAAAATTACACTAAGTTTCACGGAGCATTTTTTTCTGTAGCTTATATTTTTGGCTCGTCACGCGCCATTACAAATTGATAGATTATATTCAACTTAAATATTTTAAAATATACATACATTACGCATAGGTATCAACAGTTTTTAACTAATACAACTTCACATAGTGAGCTGCATACATAAAAAGTTACAATATAAAATTAATCAAAATTCCCTTGAAGTTATCAAACAAAGTTTCGTTAATAGTCTCTTTTAAAATTTAAATATAGATCTTACCTACGATGGAAGTCAACACAAGTGGTATCACAAGTCACACACAAACTATCGAACTACCGATCTAAAAGCTCGGGCCACCGCTCTGCGTAGTGCAGGCTCGGAGTACCATCCACTACTGCCTCCAG
The DNA here is from genome assembly GCA_017140195.1 of Eumaeus atala. NCBI lineage: Eukaryota > Metazoa > Arthropoda > Insecta > Lepidoptera > Lycaenidae > Eumaeus > Eumaeus atala. Next base: position 67,255 of record JAFELO010001669.1, read on the forward strand.
GACAAATGCGTTCACAAGTTGCCGCGCATGCGCCAGCCCTCTTGTTTATATTTCAAATTTTAAAAATATTTTATTAATAACAAGGCCGATGGGCACCAATAGCGAAAGATAGGTTCGCCTCAATGGGTTCACTAATTCCTATTTATGTTAACGTTACAACCAATGTCCATAAATCATTGTTTGGAAATGTTAAGATTTTCAAAACTTTTGTAAACATGCGATGTTTATGAAGTCATATACTATATACGACACTATATATAAAATTGCGCAATATGACAAAAACACTAGGAGTATAATTGTTTCACACATTTTCACGTACAGCGTAACGTTTCACGCTTCACCGCGTGTACTTCGCTATGTTGACTCCTGCTGGGTGCCGGTACGGATAATCATAGATTGTGATATAACTGACGCATCTCACTCACATTCAAGACGTAGCAGATTATATTCCTAGCTCTACTATTAATTTATACTAAGTGAAACTTGTATAAGTATTTATATTTTGTGGAATTGATATTTTATGGAATTACAATCCACTAGAAATGAAGAGGTAAGTATTTATGTGATCTCAATGTGCATGTTTACGGACGTACTTAAAGGTGACGGTAGTTACTGCAAGCCTCCGTTGTCCTCATATACTTTAGAAGTCTACACTTTTTTAAATATATAATATTGCTTTTATAGTATGATGGGGCAAAAGGGCTATCGAAGCCTTTTGATGACTACCGATGCCCATGGACATTCACATGATTATCACGCAGATGCTTTGCCCTCCTATCATCCCCCCAATGAGCCAGCGGCTATTCACAACCGCACGAAACGCGACAACGACGCTGTCAATTTACGTGAGTATCAAGTGAGAGCCCCGGTCCAATTCCTTTTCCTAGGAGGATGTAGTGTCATGTAACATGCGTGTCACTGTGCACCATGGAACTACTTCTTCATAAAGTATACTAATGTTTAAGTGAAGCGATAAGTAGGCTATGATTTTAATTTATTTATATTTTCTAAGGACGATAAACATGTCTCTCAAGTCATTGATGACTGACGAAGCTCATAAACAAATGTTTATGGGCCTTAGAAATAGAAACGTTAGCTTGTAAATGCACAATTGTTATTATTTCTATGCAAACATGTGTAGAAGAGGGATGAATGTTTCCCTCCTTTCTCTTCTCTTTTTTCCACTTCCATTGAAATAGGCTAACGGAAAAACAAAATGCAGTGTAAAACGCGATGGTGTAGCTACCACTTTTAGACTATTCACATTAACGAAATGAACTTAACGGGTCTGACCAGGCCAAATCACCTGAAAGTGCACAGACTACCTTTGCCTGTTTCAGTGTCTGTGACGTTTCTTAGCTGTGCCTTGATATTTCACGGTGTTTACTTATATTCTTTCCTCCAAGTGGACAAGGACACCGGACACCGGCCAGTCCTTGGCTCCATTATCCTTCAGTCCGTGTCGACGCTGGCTTGCGTTTACATTATTGGACAGGACATGCCACAACCTTGCACAACTTTATGTAAAGACTTTTCTTTGTCAATATCATAATCATCAGTGAAAATTGTTATATAGGGGGGCACAAACAAGCAGCAGGAGAGAGCAAGGGGTGTACCGAACACCGAATGCATCCATTTTTTTGTGTGTCTTCTTTTATTCTTACCACTCCAATGGGTCACCGTAAGTCTCAAAATCCCCAAGAAAAAAGAAACAAACATTTCTGAAGGAAATTTCGGAGGTAGTGTCATGCATGGGTGCATGACACCACATCCTCCTGTTGGAGGAATCTCACGCTTACTTGATACCGCCGTGAAGTGACACACCTACGCTGTCGCGTTTTGAGCGGTATGTGAATAGTCGGTGGCCTATTGGGAGGGGGCGTGAAAAGGTGGGCAACGCATCGGCATAATTATACTGATGTTCATGGTCGGTAGTCGTTGAAAGGCTCCGATTTCTTGTTTGACCCCTATACTATAAAAAAAATTTCTATCCATATATGAAAATCATAAAAACCTATTCAGTAGATATCTTAAAATATGCACAAACAAATACCTTTTGGGTATTATGTTTAATGATCAATGTCTAATGCTATAAAATATACTATAAAAAAATTAACAAGCCCGACATTTCAGATTCATTACAGCAACCAGAACAGTCAGTCCACCCGTGTAGTTTTATAATAATGAGTAAGAATCGCGTAAACTTAAGACATCAATAGGATTACATCCACATTATATTACAATCCCCGTTGCAAGCGGTATGCAATTATCAAGGCAACTCTAAGCACACGTAAATATCATAGAAATCTACATACATATTTCCAAACCATGCTTTCCAAAAAACGGCATATGATAAGGTTAAGTGAAAAATATCGTATTTAGGATACGGTAGGTAATGGTGCTATGTAACCAATAAAATTTCAACAAAATAACATTTACGGTCTTTTTTTTCTGAAAATACAAGTATGTATACCGCATGATATCGATAGAAAATCGTAACGAATAGAGATATAAGACTCCTGGCGTGTTAGCTGTATCAGTGACCAGTGACCGCCTAGTCGATGTAATCATATAGTAAGAATTGTGAAGACAATTAGGTAATTTTTTTCGTACGCAACCAAAATTTTTTACATATTGGAAATCAGAATCACGTCCTGAATACGCTCCTAGATCTTACACTGTCTTACGAGACAACCCGTATGTTTAAGATCTTTTAAATAATTTTTCACCTATACACATTTCGGGGAATCACTAGTAAGTATATGATCTTATTGGGCGGAGTTTCAGACTATACAAATTTCTTTGGACAATCGAATTAATTACAGCAAAGTTACGGGTCCTATGGGTGAACCCACTTACAAGTTCTGTTCGAGTTTTCCTCCACTTAACGGCGGTTATAGACGAATTTTAATTATTCACAACCTATTGTTGCCCGTGACATTGTTCACGGTCTATCTCGTCGATTTGGCTGTATGTAGTAGAGTCCAAAGCAAAATTCTATGAAGTTGAAATTGTCATTGGATTTTGTTTTATTTTTGAACACCAGTGCATAATGAGGCAACTTTGTTGGCGTGCCTTTGTAATAGGGGTATGGGGGAGTGGATATCACATTTATACCTGATGCGTAGTCGTTCATGTACTATAACATATCCATTTTCTATCTACCAGTGTAAATAAATGAACAAACATAATTCTTAAACTTGAAATTTAAAGGTTCCATGAAAAAGAGGTGTTTCTAAATAGAGAACAATTAAAATAGAGGCAATATAAATAGAGAACAATTAATATAGAGGCAATATAAATAGAGAACAATTAATATAGAGGCAATATAAATATATAACATTCACGACTTATAGCACTCGGTTTATTCCGCATATTGAAGAAGAAATCGCTGAAATATATATTTTTCTTGTATTGTTGTTGTTCGACATAGACCTCACTTACATAAGCCGATTCAGCTATTCATTTTCCTACTCTACAATAAATAAGCGTTTCTCTTTCAAGCGTTTAATGAAAGGACTTCACCTTTTCACTACTCCGTTAATTAGCAAGGTTATAATTGGCGGAAGGTTTTTCCGAAGTTCTTGGGCCATCGTTACAATATCTATAAACAATAAAACAATAAAGGGCTTTTTAGTGATGCATAATAATATATGAGTACGCCGTCGCCAATCTTGAGTGGTCTCCAGTATTGTGAAGAACTCGTGTCACAACGATAATTATTGAACTATGATGCTATTGGTTCGATGGACCAGATGTGTGAAATAAAACGACACTGAGAATGGATTCGCCCTTCTAAAAATCGATGACCCTGGGTCTTTGTTCTTTTAGGAAGGTTTTTTTCTTTATGGGTACAATAATAAGACGAGCAAGCTACCTTCTCTGTTCAACTGATTTCAACCAGCGTTGAACCTTAGGCTTTTAGGTCCCACCGATATGAGAACGCATTACAATACAACCATATGTTTCGCATATGGATTTTATCTCGATGTATTTTGATATTTCACAACACAGGCTTCACTTACCTTTCAGTTGCTTCACAAATAACCGTTAAGTCCCAGGAAAGGATCCACCGTTAGATAGATATTTCTTATTACAATAAAACTATTTTTACAGATTTTATCGTGATCTATTTAATTATTTAAGTAGCCCGACGTTTTAGAAGCTTTACACTAACCACGCGTGGAATGAGATGACAAGTGTCCTGATGTCACAAATTGTTAAACGTACCCGAAGCAAACAGTTATTATTATATCTTAGGGTTTTAAGGTGTTGAGTTTAGTTTTTGATATTATTATGTCTTTCACGGAGTCCCAAGTGAAGAGAAAAACTGAGCCATCTTTCTCTTTTGAAATTTAATTGTAGTTCTTTAATTTAAATAGCCTCACGGTTCATCCTTGGAAGGAAACGGTGTCCTCTAGTGAGGATGTTTGCTTTATCAAATCAAATGTAATGACAGGGGCCAAGTTAAGCATGCTCGCAGTCCGCAGATTTTGTAACACGTTGGTGTTAAACATCAGCTATATGTTTTTTTAAGAGAGTTTTTATGGATCATTTAGTTTGCCCTATGTAAGAGATTTTTTTTTTCTATATATACCCAAGATCGCCTTTGGTCTCAACCACAGGTGTTCTTGGGATCAGAATATTTATGAAAGCTAAAGAATTATTTGCCTCTAATGCCATTGTAAATTGAATTTTGATATTTATACTATTTAGATCTAACCATCTAAATAGTATAAACTTCAAAATTCAACATGGTTATTATCCTTATGTAAAATTGTGAAAGTAGCATCAATATACCTCCTCAGTGTCCCCTATACAGATATCTATGACTACAGGGGATACTGGTGAACACATCACTAATCCGTCTACGTGTATGTAGAATTGATGATGCCATATCATATAGCCAGATGTGAGGCTATGTTTTAAGAGCTCAGCATAATCGAGTGGTAGGTTATTATCCTTCAGTTTTCCTGTTACTATTGAAATACACTCCTCTATTCGTAAGCATATAAATAGGGACTGTACATCAAAACTGATCATAATTTCATTGTCATACAGATGTAGATGTATCTCTTCGACAAAATGTTACTTTCGTCACATGCGGAGCCAATTTCCAAGTCTGTGAACCAATTTGTACAGTTTGGGCGGTTTTGCATACGAAGGGATTAGAGTTTTATCGTTCAATTTCAATGATTCTTAGTGCTTTTTAATGATGTCTTTAGTATTTTTATTATTGTGAAATTGTACTATTAATTGGGTGGATAATGACATTTTAGTAAGTGAAATCATCTGACAAAAGGCGTTCAATTTTGTCATTGTAGTCTGTCGTATCCATTATTATGGTGGCATTACCTTTATCCACGCGAAGACGTCTTTATATCCTGTATTTTGCGTAAGTTATGCAACGCTTTGTATTGTTCAAACGGAATATTTAATTTTGGTACGGAGTTTCGTCTTATAGCTGACGATATATCTTGCCTTATGTCCTCCGAATCTTCGTTCTTAATTTAATTTTGTACAGACAATCCTCTACACTGGAAATTATTTGTGCAAACGGGATTTTTCGAGGCGTCACAACAAAATTTAAGCCTAACACAAAAACCTTCGTAGTCTTATTATCAACACATTGTTATGACAGATTGACAACTGCCCCCCAAACCGTGTAGCCTTGTCGTGGCAGTGCTCAGTAGCCTGGGGTGATCCGAGACACCTTGAGCGAAGCCAACTGAACCGAGGAGGTGGTTGCTCTGTATACTCCTTTCATAAGAAGAGGAGACTAAAGAGCTGGAGGTGGATTAGCTCATTGTACCCCTCTAATAAGAAGAGATGACAAAATTGGGCGGCACTATTGCGCACGGGGCAAGGTGCGAGGATGGAAACCTCACCCCATTGCACTGTCGCAAAGTTGGTGGAGACCCCATCTGTGGAGGTGAGGTTGGTGCTTTAGAGCGTCGACTAACCGTTGACTTGCCCCGATGATTTGTTTTTTCGCGACACCTCACCAAATGCGGCACTCGCCGTTTTTGTGGGTAATCCGCACCATAATGTGCGGCGAACCCCACACACAACAGGACCCCACCCGCTGAAGTGAAGGCACTTAAATCCATTTCGCCACGTCAATAAAAAAGGAAAAAAGTCTGACAACTGCATGTGATTGGTTAGAGTTGAGTCGATGGTTGACGTACGACATTAATTGGTACAACTAAAATATTATAATTCTTCGGGTATTTTTAATAATTTGGGACATCAGGACATCTGTCAGGACGGCAATGCATCGGCATATTCATTATGTGGATGTACGTCATTGGTTAGAGTTGTGTCGATGGTTGACGTACGATATTAATTGGTACAACTGAAATGTTATAATTCTTCGGGTATTTTTAATAATTTGGGACATCAGGACATCTGTCAGGACGGCAACGCATCGGCATATTCATTGGGCGTCGATAGTCGTAAAGTGTTGTTTTGTGATGAAGCACAAATCAATGTAGTTACCAATATTACTCAGAGTGTAATTACATGATAGCCAGGTATATATTCATTTCGATTGAAGTGACATTATTAATTGTGTCAATATCGTTAACAATATTAATCGAAATTTCTCCCTCCCCAAATATGGGCCATCAGCTACTCACAAAACGGACGAAACGTGACACTGAAGGTGTCACTTTACGGCTGTATTATGTGAGCGGCCGATTCCGTTGCATAAGAGGATGTAGTATCATGCACCATGCATGGCACTACATCCTCCTATGCAGCATAGCCCTACCTCTTCCTAAAAAGTAAATCAAACTGTAACAATATATATTGTTGATTCTACTTTCTGAACTGGTTTTATGATTGGTTATATTAGTCTTCACGACCCGGAATATCTGTACGACAAATTGTATCGTAATCATAGCAACAAATGATTCTATTACACCAGACTTTCCTTACAGTGAGACGAGAATAGTCTGGGAGCCTTGTCAGTTTAGTTCCTTCAGACTTTCACTCTGATGGTCCAAGATCCAGCCCCGCCATATAGCATTTTTTTAAAATTTAAGCATATTTTCCGAATCCTCTACTGGCGAAGATAAAAAACATGATGAGGAAACCCGGATCGTGTATTCTAATTCGGTCTAATCTACGTTTGGGTCTGGTTTCCATTCTGGGTCATATGTCAGTCGTTCTGGTTAATTCTCGTGCTTCCGTCAAAATTCTTGGACTAAGTAGCCAACCCCAATATCCTTTGGTATACAGAAGAGGTAAGGTCTGGATGAAGATGAAGATGAGAGTTTCTTCCTAGTATCATAGCAAACGTGTAGTTAGAACATTTTGGTGACTAGCGACGCCCACAAACATTGGAATGGAATTTATACCCTATCTGTCACTTTACACGCCAACTTTACATAAACCTACAAGTCTAGATGTAATCCACATAACATCATTTTGTCGATATGATAATTTAGAAAATGTTGCAGCGGAATCGGGCTGATATAACCAGTGAGCTACCCCTTTCTCTTCCGAAATCACCATAGACATATGTGCTATATTGTTTTATGCAGCTTGTGAGTTTGCGGTGACCCCCCGAAGGGGAAAAGGGGAAGCATGTGGATCTCTGTGATCATCGGCAGTTACGATTTTCATGCGATAAATCGTAAAATCAAAATGCCGCAATACAGTACAAGTACGTTCGTAAGAATTTATTTTTACATTCATTTCCTTTTCCTATTAAAAGTAAAGTAAAATAAAAGAACAGTAGTTCATCAGTGAACCTTTCGGAGTTATTTAAACAGTATAATTTTATTTTTACGTTCCTATTGCTTCTGTGAATATAAAACTGAAAATATAAAAAAAAGAAACTGAAAAGTGGACTGGATTTAGTATTTTTATCGATTATTAATAGTTAAACGATTACCATTAAAAATAACACTTGCTGGCTAACATAACGTACCCCGACAGTGTGAAGTAACCACCCACAAATTGTTTGGATCGGACTGGAAGTATCGTGCAGATACATTTTATGAGAAATTGCTATTGCAACGTTGCAAGCAAAATAGTCAGGTACTTTTGCATTAACTATTGTTGTTATGTGGCTTGTGAGCCATTGATGATTCAGACAACGTATTTTTATAACTTCTGACTATACGGTGCTCAGTCACTAAAAAGCTCTTACTGCTCGTAAATAGCTTACTTCAAATCGTCGCACCGTGCTTACCATTACGGTACAAGCACAACATTAATGTAACAGCATGAAAAGGTATTCTACGATGTCCTATTTAGTTAATGCTACGCCGTAGCGCTGTTACGAGCTTATTAGCTTTATCTACTCTCAATACTACGAGCTTATGATCTCTACCACACTTTTACACCATTTGCTTCTCCTACGAAATGCAATATTTATATTAGAACAAGCGTACCATTATATTGCTATTAATTATGAAGCCTCTGAACACTAAGTATCCCCAAGAAGAGGAGTTTCGTAAGGGGTAATAATGAATAAATGCCGCATTGCAGCCAATTTTTGACGCTACGAACAGGGTAGCTCTTGCTCTGGAATTATGCAGATATTTATGGGTATCGGTAGTCATCAAAAAGCTGCTTGTGTAAAAAATATACAAAAAGTAGTCAGCAGGTTTGAAAAAGTAATTTAGATTAAAATTTCAATATGCAGATCTTATTGCCTTTTACTTAAATATGTATTGTTTTGCGTCTCAGTAATTTAAACTTTCTTTCACGCAATATGCACGGGATAACTAGTTCAGTTTAGTAAAAGAAAAAGTTAAATATATACATGCACAATTGCGAAAGATGTAGACATATTCTCACCAATATTATGTAGGTTGGTGTTAGTTCTGCCAGTAAGTAATAAATTAAAAAACACCTTTCAGTTACGAATACTTGTACAGTATATTCCGTTGAAATATTGTGACTACGTTGCGGCAAATCGGCGTGCGACGCGGTGAAACGTCACAACAGAGTGACGGCGTGACGATATAATGTGACGGAATGAAGAAGTGACGCTGTGACAAAGGACGCTATGCTTTCTTTTTTTTATATTATACGGGGACAGACGAACAATCGAAGCCTCTAGCTTCGATTGCTCGTTTGTCCCTCTAATATTAGCATAATTATGCCGAAGCGTTATCGACCTTTTCACTTCACCCTCAATGGGGCACCAGCTAATCACAAACCCCACGAAACTACGTTGGTGTCAAATGTGTGACAGGTACCTTCCTGGTCATCCCGACCCAATTTCGTTGCATAGGAGGATGTACTGTCATGCGCCATGCATGGCTCTATCTCCTCCTGTGCTGCATGGTACCAGCTCTTACAAAAATTATGGTGTGATGGTGTGACTGAGTAACGCTATTGTGGCGTGACGATGTCACGGGGTGGCAGTGTGACGTGCTGATCGTGTGAAGGGGTGACCGTGTGATGGGGTGACTCTATGACGGGGTCCCTGTCTGACGGGGTGATGGAATGACGAGGTGACGGTGTGACAGGGTGACGGTTTGACTGTGTAAAGGTGTGACGGGATGATGGGGTGACGGTGTGATGGGGTGACTGTGTGACAGTGCACTAGAACGGCTCCGAATGGACCTCGTTAGCGCCGAGTGCTGGCGCGTCGTTACACCTATAATGCAGTTCACGGACGCCAGTCACACATTGATGGGACCACAGAGTAGACAGCCACGGAGGCATTATTTAAATATATTCAATGAATACATCGACGAATTATTTAAAACTTTTTGAAGTTTGTGAAGCGATATTTTAGTGCTCCACCTCTTTAACATTAGGGGCATTTCTACATAAAAGTAATATTTTATGTTGAATAAATTATAAACTTTCATACATTATATAATTTCATACCTGCCATTTCTTCTAATTTACCTATTCCACAAAATACATAAAATACGAGAAGAATGCGAAAGTGGTCGTATTTTATGTAAAATAAGTGGAATATATTATCATTTTATTTTTAAATTAATTAAAAAATATAATATTTATTCACTTATTATAATACCTTTCATCAACTTTAATAATATTTATATTTTCTGTAGAAATGAACTTCCCTAGACTTAAATGGAGACTGAGGTTAGAGTGGAAAAAAATTTGGGCTAGAAAATAACGGAACTGTCTTCTAGAAATGAGTTTCGTCCAAGTCACTTTTTTCTTATTTAGCAAAAAACTAAACTACAACACATAATGGAAGATGTGTAGTTACTGATACTATTTTAGTACAATATTGTATTACACTTATTTCTTAACTAGCATCACCCCGTGGTTTTGCCCGCTTAACTCCTGTCCTTTCAGTCGCTGATTCCTAGCACATAGGCTTGTAGCTTTTCTCGATATATGGACTGTTTAACACAAAAAAATCCGATTCTGGCGAGTAATTCCTGAGTTTAGCGCGTACAGAGAAACAAACAAACACATCAGCTTCATATCATTTATTTCCTATTTAACATTTATCTTACTTCGTAATTAGATTAACCTAAAAATAATTATGATTCCAACTTTTTGGACCTTTTGATATTCGATATTTGACAACCAGTCAAATACTATTCAGTATCCTGTATCTTCGCTGCTATTGTATATAAGCCCGATAAGCCTCTCACTATGATCCAAAACTACAAGGAATTCTTGCATTTAAAAACATGCAAGCATTCTATGTAGCTTTGGATCATAGTGAGATCTTGCATTGTAAAATAATTGTTGAATTTTATTGAATATTATTCCATATCAAATCGCTCGTAGTACTCGTAGCGACCGCTACGGAACAACCTTCATAATAAGCAAGCACTCTTAAGTAGATCTAATTAGAATCAAGAGGCAAATCAATATAATTACCATTAATGGAGTTCAGGGCCTCACAGCGCATATTGATGTCATTAAAGAGTAGATCGCACCAGAGAAATTGTTATTTTAATTTAAATTAGGTAGTTGTTTTGAATTACGTTTATTTGAAAAAATAGGTCCATTGATTGATTTCTATAATTATTACAAATACATCAAGAAATTTTCAGTTTTGTGAGTTAGCCGCCTTGATAAATTAGATATATTTGACACATAATTTCTTGAATTGCTGATAAAAAAATTAGCTGCTATCGAGTGTCGCTAGTGAGGCCGATATTACTTCTGAAGCATTTGAAATTAGAGTTTTAATCATAATTCAGACGCAATGTAATATTAGGAGGAGTGCTTTGCGCATCACGCCGAGGTAAATTTAGCTTCACGAGTAGCACATAATATGGTTGGTATTTCAGGTGATACAGAGTAATTTCTAACAGAGATAGCAAGACTCTTTAAGAAGCGATGCTTTCAACTACATTTTGCTCGCGCTGGGTGGGTTGTGTGTATGCCCAACACTGAAGGTATAAATATGACGCTATAAATATTGACAATAAAAAACTGGTACAGCTATTACAATCATTTGGACATTGTACATTAAGTTAACATAATATATTTCCTATCTCATAGAATGTATCACTGCGTTGAGACGATGCAATGTGACACGTTGCGCCAAAATTTGTCAGACTATGTTCTTACAATTTGAAGTCGAGGTAGTAAACATTAAATTTCTTCCGATAATCAGATAGCACACACGTTATGAGAGAAAGGAACAATGTTTAACGTCAGAATTTTATTTCCAAAGTAAAAGATTCATCATATTTATGTATCTTCTGGGCAGGACAAAATAATAAAGGGCACAAATTTTTTATAGTTTTAGGATATTTTTCTGTGAACATGATTCCTAGAGCGTAGTTTGGATAGAGTCATTAATTTAGTTTGACTTTTTAGAATTTGTAAAATTACATACGAGAATAAATCATGAATTCTTTGGATAGGCGAAGGATCCATAGAGGAACCAATATCTTCGCAAGATTTTTATTACTAGTACATGTTACGGTGTAATTTTTGGAATCCTAAAAATGAAAATAGAAGTAATGTTTGTAGAAGATATGTTGCATTCTAGATCGTCCCATCCCTTGACTACCCTGTGTCTGTATCGCTCATGCACTTCCTGGCCTCGAGTTAAATGAGACATTCACACTCTGGAGATGCTGAATATGTTTTAATGAAATCCATCTCCTCAATTCCTTATGGCCGACTTTCTGGAAAATTATTATCACAATTATTCTGTCAATTTAAATACACCTTTCCTATTTACATTTTGTAGCAATTATGTTTTCGCTACTAACACATTAGTTTTTTATACATATACACAAATAATTCTTTTTTTTTTATTTTCGCCGGGAACCTATACAACCTTTACTTGTTACATGTAAATGGAGCTCTTCTCACTTATTCCTTCTCGAGTTGGATTTAATATGAAGATATAATGTCACTGTAGTCATCAACTATTGAATTTAGGGATTGAAGAGCAATTGATGAATTTATAATTATATATAGAAACGTTTCTCCATCCGGGTAGCAGCAGGGAGTCTCGGAAAACTACCCTGATAAGACTTCGTTCCCTCACTTCTAACTAACCCTTATTAAAAACTGTATTGGTTCCATAGTATGTTCCTTGTATTATTTTAAGATTGTTCATGATTTTGAAAATGGAAAGACCATCATTAAATAAATTTATTTAAAATACTGACTACACCCCTAATATTCCTTTTACCTCCATTGTTGACTCCTTATACAGAAATTAATTAAAAATGTAACAATTTGACCACGCTATATAAATAAAGTGATATGATATACAGAATCATGTTTATTTACTTATTTTATTTATTCTATTATAGTTGGAAAACATACAGTGTTTAAAGTAACAAAGCTAAAAACTTTTTTATTTTATACAAAAGCAGTTTTACCGAGGCCAATGGTTAGAAACAGAGTTTTATATAACATATTTAACAAAATTAATAGTAGTTCAGAAACAAAATTAACAAATGTAAAAATAATCAAAAAAAGTATAAAAAATCATAACAATTAGGAACCAGCAGCAAAACCAATTCCAGATAAGTGTGTTTCTAAATGCAATAGGTGAGGAATGAAAAAGATTCAGGTCGAGAGGTTTGTCAAGGTTGTTCAATGTTTAGCAAATCTTATAGAAAATGAATTATGTCTATAATTTGTTGATTGTGGTAGTGTCATGGTATATAGCATAATCCTGAGATTAACGCGTTCAGGCAAACAAAAAACTCTTCAGCTTTATGTTATTAGCGAAAATAATCATAATATCGTCCCAGCCGAATTATGACCACAGTAGCCATCACTATAGAGACAAGCCTACTGCGCAGGACATATAGTGCACAGGTGTGTGCGCTAGCGCAATCATACTCCCTCTGCTATTATTGTTCACTCTGATGGAACGGATTTCATACTACCGGTGAGAAATCTGCCGCAGGCCCGACGGCTTAACGTGCTCTCCTGAGGCACATCTCCAACATCTCCAACTTCCTGACTTCTGACTGTTATTTCAAATTGAAAAATCTCAATAACACTTTGGTCCCACCCGGGACTGGATCTCAGGACCTTACGAAGTTTCAACATGCTTACCACTATACCGCGAGGCAGTCAAAATTATTACTATACATGATATAAAGTCATCACATTTTAATATGTATATCGTGTACCTAATAATTTGCAAGAAATTAGTTTATTCTTTTTAATCTTAAAAAATGTCAGCAACGCATCTGCGAAGTCCCACATGCAACAAACGTCACTAAATAATGCATGAAAATTGCATATTCATTTGAATAAGATATTGTAATGATGTATCTCTGAAAGACCGGCGACGCTCTCGTTGCCGATGTCTGTGGGCGCTGGTGATACTTACTCTTAGGTGACTCGATTGTTTGACCCCTATACAATCAAATGATAAGCATCGTTTTAATGAAATATAAAATCACATTTAGTTCTAGACACATTATACTTATCCAATGTAAACTACGGGGTATCTGATGCTTAATAATTACTACATAACATCGTTAGTAGAATATGTGCTACAAAAATGTTACGGCCGTGTAATATTACAACGGTGGATTGGAAAGTATTCACCATAACCAAGAAAATAAACACATACTAAATCAGTTATAGTTTTATTTTTCTACATAACCACCATCAAGCTCGATGCACTTTTACCATCTCCCATTTAAAGCAAGGCCGTTGAAAAAAAAATCCTTCTTAGTGTAAAAATATGCGTCTACTGCTGCTTTGACCTCGTCGTTCGTCGAAAATCTTTGACCTCTCAAGTGTCTTTTTTGGTTAGGAAACAAAGAAGTCTGATGATACATATCAGGTAAATAAGGCGGATGCGGTAATACTTCAGAGCCACAATTGTGGATTTCAGCCATTGATTGTACAGAAATGTAAACGCGGGCATTATCTTGATGAAACAAGAGTTTTCTTCGGAGCATTTCTGGACACCTTTCCTCACGTAAACGACGTAGTAAGACGCAGTTATATTCTGAGTTTATAGTGTGACCCATTTCAAGATAATCAATCACAATCACACCGTTCTTGTCCCAGTGTAAAGAAGCCATAACCTTATTTGCCGACAAAATCGTCTTAGCCTGCTTAGGGGGTGGTGAACTTTTTAGGGGATCTTCTCCACAGTTTCGATAGTTGTTTTATTTCTGGCGTACAGTAATGAATCCATATTTCGTCCATTGCAACAAGCCGATTCAGAAAATCATCTGCATGACACTTATTGATGGCACGCTGCTCAATTTGCTCCATTTGCAGAAACTATCCAATTGCTTTGTTAAAATCGTTATAAAATCACAACTAATTATCGCACACGTTTCAAACTTCACACAATCAACTAGTCTGAACTGAACTAAATAAAATCACATTTAGTTCTAGTTTGATTCTTAGAATTGAATGAATCTGTGTTAGGACGGGTACTTTTCAATCCACCCTCGTATTTACAAGAAAATAGCAAATTACAACCATTTAGTTCCTTCAATTTATTATTTATTGTATTCTTTAAAAAAAAAAATTTTTCACAAATTAATATTCATATTTTCATATTATTTAAAAATCTAAATTTTACTATGAGAATCACAACAAAATATTACTTGTGACTCGTCAAAATATTCTCGTACAAAAGAGACCAGAGAGAAGCGAATAAATTTTGCTCTTTAAACGCGTGTACAATTTGCGCAAGTCAACCAAATAGATTTCACTTGAAGCACAATTTCTCAGTTTGGCCTATCTTAGCGGACATACTGTGTGAATAAAATTAAAAAAAATACCTTCACGCCTGTTATCCCCGAAGCGGTAGACAGAGGTGTGCTAGTACATCCACAACTCGTAAGTATCATACATATACTAGAACACCCACGATTAGCCAAGGTACTGAGGCCCATGATGTCATAAGTGGTAATATGGCTTCGGGTACATTCCAATCTCGGATTATGTAATTGTATGCTCAGAATAATCTGAGGGACATGTAATAATAGTTGTCCAACCGGGGATCCAACCCAGGACCCCCGCGGCTAACGGTTTTAACAGGCGACACATGCACCGTTATACCACAGAGACAACAGTGTGAATATTTTTCATAATTTTTTATCTATTTGAAATTTTTCCCTTGGTTTTGCTTGACGAAGGCCATGGGATATGAAAATATTCTGATGAAATTATGTAGGCAAATAATATTTTTGTTTCGTGTTGACTCATATATAGCGACTCCGCTAGACACTTAAAATAATAATACGAAACATGCAATACAATGTACCATACATTTTTTTATGAGATAGGGGACAAATGAGCAGGTGGTAGTGGCTGCCGCCGCCCATTGTCGTTTACAAGACTAGGCGTCTTACAGACGCGTTCCCGGCCTTTAAGGAAGAGGTATGCTATTCTATATACTACTCAAATCAAAATAAGGGTCACTAGTTTATTTATATTTAAGTGCAATTTAGTAAACTGAAATTAATTGATAAGTAGCATTATATTTATATTACGAAATCTTTGGTGTTTGATCTCTTTTACGCCTTTATTATTTTATGTGTTCGTGTTCCTAATTTGAAAGTATTGGCCATCATTTTAAGAAAAAAATAATTGGATGTTCTTCTCAAGTTTTTCTTTGATTGTCTTTTTAACTCGTTTCGGTTATTTTTGGAAAAAAGTATTACTTTTTCAATTTTAATTGATTCATTGATCGTCTCGTGTTAATCATGCCACCAGTACAAAGCCACATGGATACAATTACAGCAACCAGAACCATAACTATGATTCAAATAGGACGTTCTCAGCGTTATGTGGGTTTGCAGTTGGTTTTTCTCGAAGTGCTGTCCAAAGTGTATAGAATCGCTTCCAAGACAATGGCAGTGTTGCCTGGAGACCTGGTTCAGGTAGAGCTCGCATTACAACGACTCATGAGGGTCGGTACACTCAACTAAGTGCTCGTCGTGATCGTACAGTAGCGGCCCGTAAGTTACAACACCAGCTGCGGCTGACAACGGGTACCCGTGTCAGTGATCAAACTATATGTAAGCGATGGCACGAAGACCAGCAAACGTCAAGACGACGAGTTGTTCGAATTCCTCTGAGCAGGGTTCAACGTGCAAACCGATTAAGAACCCCGTCAGTTTTTGAAGTGGGGGATTAATCTGTGGGGCAAGGTGCTTTTAACAGACGAGTGCAAAGCGCTTTTTACGGTGCTTTTTACAAAAGAGTGGGGCTTGGACTCATCCTGATGCAAGATAATGTACACACCACAGCCCGATCGAACCAAACTCTCCTAGAAGGGTTTCATATTGAGGTATTTGAAATTCAGATCGATCGAAAACGAAGTGTTAGAGAGAATGAGCAAGGGGTCTACAACCAACAGCAGTTGACTGACGCTTTAAAAGACGCTTGGGAGGAGATTCCAGATGAAAACCTGAGGAATTTTATCCACAGTATGCATACGAGGCTTCTGGAGTGTATTACTAAGAGAGGAGGACATACTCGTTATTAAAAAGAAGAAACAGAAGTGACAAGAACAGTGATTTGTTTTTTTCCGGTGATTTCTTTTGTTCATGTTTCTCATTCAAAATGGACAATTTTATTATGAACATAAAAATGGTCATTATTTTAAGCAACTGTTAAGCTATATTATAATCAATAACATTCTTTTGTAGTTACATAAGTTAAACAAGTTAATATCTTTATTATTTTCATGATACATCAAAAATCTTAGTGGCCATTATTTTGTTTTGAGTAGTATAGAAGACATCTAAGTCGTATCGGATCGGAAATGCCAAAGGAGACAGCTGTTCCACAGTACAGTCGTGCGCCGCAAGAAGTGACATCAAGGTGAGGGGCGTGGAACTTTCAGTTCTGTCGTGAGATGTGTCGTTCACATGGAGTTCTGTTGATAGTATTAAGCTGAACAATTCCTTGGAACACATAGAAAATACGATGAAAGGCGCACAGCGAAACAACAAATCTTCGTAAGACCAAAAAATCGGAATAATCAGCTATTCGGAAATAACTTGGTCCTCAACGATTCGAGCCGCTAAAACGAGCTGGTATTGCGAGGCCCCGGCCCAAAGGTGGGAACGGTATTAAATTTTCGGTCTGACCTGCGTCTTGTAAAGTTGCAGCCGATGGGCTGTGTCGAAGTGCTGTTTCACTCTATTGAGTTCCAACACGCCCAAATTCACTGAGGCTAACTTAGCTTTCGTTTCTAAATAACGGCGGAATTGAACGTTACTCCATATGTCGACATCATGTATTCCGACATCAGCTGAGGCCGATGGGCAGGTGTTCTGAAATGGGGAGACACGACTTTCTCGGTTCACGGTAAACGCGCAAACTTGTATCTAATGAGGGTTAAATTGGACTAAATTTAGTTTGGATAACAATTCCTCGACTTTAGACACAAGCTTGTTCCGATACTCATCGACGTCATCCCGTAAAATATTGGCAATCCCCAGAAAGCATCCCCACTACTATCATCTGCACAGCAATGAAGGCCACTAGTTCGTAGCATGTCATTGATATGCAGAAGAAACAGCGCAGGAGATGGAACACAACCTTGGGGAACACTAGCATTGGCATATTTAAGAGCGGAACGTCAACCACGACCTTTTTGCTGCAATTCGTTAAGAAAGTAATGATCCTGTCGCATAATTTGCCGGGAAATCCGTATGAATAAAGCTTTGAAAGGATCGCTTTGTGCCAAACCCGCACAAAGGCCTTCACTATATCCAGACTAACCGTAGCTGTTGACTTGTTGTTTATAGTAATTTTTTTTTAATTAATTTTTATTATTACTTTATTTGTAAGTTATTTAGCATTATTATTTTATTGCCTTTGTCTGTATTGCCATGGGGTAAGATTACTGAATAAAGATATTTCTATTCTATACTATTCTATTCCAAATTCAACAAGAAGGTTTACTTACGATCCTTAATATTTTCATAAGCTTCGCTTCTGTTCTTTCCCATACCAAACGGAATCCCAGAACATATACATTGTAGAT